>NCQS01124644.1:0-12694 GCA_002740445.1 Pachycereus pringlei | reverse complement strand
CTAACTCACTTTTGTAGGAATCACGATTGCATTTAGAATATGCGACAAACCCTTTGAACCCCTAGGTTCCCCCTAGTAGATGAGTAGATTCTCGTGAGGGTTTTCGGAAGATGTGCCTACAAAATATTTTTAAAAAAAAGAAAAGAAAGAAAAAGAGAGGGAAAAGTTAATAAAATAAAATCTTTTACGCTTTTCTAATTTTTATAAAATGTACAAGGGAAAACAATATACATATTTCAACCAGATATATCACCCTTAAAACCGAGATATTAGCCTGTATATGAACAAGGTGTATACTCCGAAACTCTAGGTCTTTGTAGATGATCTACATTCTAAATTTTCACCCCACAAACTAACATAATAATGCATTCATCCTAGTGTACGGTGCGCAAGTGTACCACCACCCAAAGGAACTAGGCTAATTAGAGTTTAACTCATTTATACCTGACAAGATATAAACTACTTTATTGACTTATTGACATAAGAAGTAAACTTTCTCAGTAGTAGTATTACCTCAAAGGGTCGCACCTAATAGCACATGCCTCAACGGATACTTGTCATTCCCAACTTTATTACTCCTTTTTTTTTTTTTGAATGCAAATTGAAATCAAAAACCAAATATGACTTTACACAGACAAGTGAGAGAGTCAACTATAGAAGCCTGAGACCCTAGGATAATAGTGCTTTTGAAAGTAAGGATTGCATTCATAGTTATAATGGAATAATGAGGTTAGAGCTGGGTACAAAATGTCACACTTAGGATTAAATTTTTATCATGTACATCCTACCTACATACAAGATAATACTAAGCTATAAAGGGCCAAACTAGTCGAAGTAGTGTACATTCACCCAAACCAAATAAAACAAAAAAGGCCAAAGAAAAAGCGAAAACAAAATTTGATTTTTTTGGGAAAAAAATAATTTCACGAAGGCCCACACCCCAACACTTAAACAATGCAATGTCTCTATTGCATGTAGAAGTACAAGAATGAAAAGCACAAAATTAAAAACAAAGAAAAGAAAAGAAAAAGAAAAAGAAAATATATATTCAATACAAAGGAACAATCAATGTCTGTACTGTGTTTTGTAGAGCATCAGACACTTTGCTTCTCTCTCATATGTAGGTAGCTATTCACTTTAAAATGTGTGTCTCTCATGGGGTCCTGTATCTCTATAGCACCATGTGGACAAACATAAGAAACAATAAAAAGATGAGTCCAACGAGATCTTAATTTGCGTGGAAAAATGTGTACTTTTGAGTCATAAAGCAACACCTTCTGACCTGGGAAGAGCTCTTTCCTATGAATATGCCTGTTATGAAACAAGTTTGCTCTCTCCTTGTGCATTCTATAATTCTAATAGGCCTCAGCTCTGATTTCTTCTAATTCACTCAACTGTAGCTTCCTCTCTACTCCAGCTGCCTCTAAGTCAAAGTTCAAGGTCTTTATGGCCCACATAGCTCGGTGCTCAAGTTCTACAAGAAGATGACAAGACTTATCAAAGATAATCCTAAAAGGAGACGTGCCTAAATGGGTCTTAAAAGCTATCCTATAAGCTCATAGAGCATCAATGAGCTTACCTACCTAGTCCTTGTGGTTTGCACTCACAGTTTTTTCCAAAATCTATTTCATCTGTCTATTAGAAACCTCTACCTGGCCACTACTCTGGGGATGATTTAGGCACTGGCTAAATGGTGAATGATCGAGTACTTTTTCAACAATGCATCAAAAGAACGATTATCAAAATGAGTACCCTGGTTGCCAATGATAGCCCAAGGCATGCTATACCTAGAGAAAATATTTTCCCTAAGCAACTTGACAATGACCTGAGTCTCGATGTCCTAGTCAGCACAACCTCCACCCACTTAGACATATAGTCTACAACAAGAAGAATATACTCATTCCCAAGAGAAGATGGAAACAATCCTATAAAATCAGTCCGTAAAACATCAAAGATCTCAACAATAATTATAAGATTAAGGGGCATCATATCTCTCCTACTAAGTTTTCTAAACTGTTGACACCTTGGGCAATCTTATAATACTAATAGGCATCTTTGAACAAGTTAGGCCAATACAAACCACTGAAGGACTTTGGCAGCTGTTTTCTTCCCACTAAAATGCCCCCCACAAGCTTAGTCTTAACAAAAAGAATGGACATTTCTAATCTCATTGTCAGGGATACATCTCCTAAAAATCTTATCAGAATAATATTTGAACAAGTAAAAGTCATCCCAATAGAAAAATTTTACAAGATAAAAGAATCTATCCTTATCATGCTTACTCCAACCTACGGGCATCTCACCAACCACAAGGTAATTTACAATGTCATCATACCATGGATTAGATTGAATCATAAGTAGCTGCTCGTCAGGGAAGCACTTAGATATGGGGGCCTCACTCTTTTTTTGCATAATGATCCGAAATAAGTGGTCAACAACAAGGTTCTCAGAACCCTTTCTATCCTGAATTTCACAATAAAATTCCTGCAAGAGTAAAATCTATCTAAGCAATCTAGGTTTTGCATCCTTCTTGAAGAAGAGATGCTTTAGTGCAGTATGGTCAGTATGAACTATCACATGAGATCCAATCAAATGGAGCCGAAATTTTTCAAAAACAAACACCACTACTAAAAACTCTTTTTCAGTCATAGTGCAGTTCAACTGGGCCTTATTCAAAGTATGAGTCGCATAAAATATTACATGAGGTTTCCTATCTATACGTTGTCCTAAGACAACCCCTACAGCGCAGTTAGAAGCATCACACATCAGTTCAAAGGGCTCTCTATAGATAAGAGGGTATAAGATAGGGGCAGAAGTTAGGGCTTCCCTCAGCCTATTAAATGCCTTTAAGCACTTCTCAGAGAAGTGGAAAAATGTTAGCCAAGGGTTTAGCAATTTTACTAAAATCCTGAATAAATTGCTTATAAAATCCTGCATATGCTAAAAATGACCAAATATCTTTCACACAAGTAGGCGGGGAAAGATTAGCAATCAAATGATTTTTTTTTAATCAAAACTAGAATCCCATCATGTGAAATTGCATGCCCTAAAACAATTCCCTTCTTTACCATAAAATGACATTTTTCTCATTTAAGAGCCAAATTCTTCTCCCCGTATCATTGCGAAACTTTAGTTTGATTGGCCAAACTATCATCAAATGAGGATCCAAACGCAGAAAATCATCCATAAGCACCTCAATATATTGTTCAATCATGTCAGAAAATATAAAAATCATGCAACGCTGAAAAGTTGCAGGAGCATTACAAAGATCAAATGGCATTCTCCTAAAGGTAAAAGTACCAAAAGGGCATGTGAAAGTGGTCTTGTCCTGGTCCTCAGGTGCTATGAAGATATGGGTGTAATCAAAGTATCCATCCAAAAAGCAGTAGCAACTATGTCTAGCTAACCTCTCAAGTATTTAGTCCATAAAAGGCAAAGGAAAGTAGTCCTTCCTAGTGGCCGCGTTTAGTTTCCTATGGTCAATACAAACACGCCACTCAGATTGGACTCTAGTAAGGATTAACTCATTCTTGTGATTCCTAATTACAGTAATACCGATCTTCTTAGGAATAACTTGGACTGAGCTAACCCACTCGCTATTAGACATAGGATAAATTATCCTATGATCTAACTATTTAATGACCTCTTTTGCGATAACTTCTTGTAGGGTAGGGTTTACATGTCGTTGGTGGTCTCTATAAGGTTCAGCATTATCCTCCAAATGAATTCTTTGTTGCACAATAGATGGGGTAATACCTTTTATGTCACCAAAAGTCAACCCTATAGCCTCTTGGTTTTCCCAAAGTACTTTTAACAATTTACGCTCTTGGTCCCCATTTAGATCAAATGCAATGGTCATAGAAAAAGTCTCACTATGACCAAAAAAGACATACTTAAGGGAATCAGGCAAAGGTTTTAACTCTAATGTAGGATCTGAAACATGTGTAACAAAGGAACGGGGATTAGAAGAATTAGGGGAGAGGGACTCACACTCATAAACATACATATCTAGCCAAATAACACGATCAATCTCATCAAAAATAGTAGGTTATCTTTGCAGATTAAAAATATTCAACTCAACAATCATGTTTCTAAAAGATAGATTCATCATACTATATATTCCTACAATCAATTAAAGCATTTGAAGTAGTTAGGAAAGATCGATTAAGAATGACAAGTATTTGGGCCTCAGGATTAGCAACATACTCAATTTCTAGATCAATGAAATCTATAAGAAATATGAACTCACTCACTTTAATCAAAATTTCCTTGACTACACTGGTAAGAGTTCTAATGGAGCGGTCCGCTAACTGGAGGATCGTCCTAGTGAGTTTTGACTCTCCTAATCCTAGCTTTTCATGCGTTGAATATGGAAGCAAATTCTCCTGAATCCAACAATGTTCTATGAATGGTCTGATTCCATACGATTATGGCAATGGTAGAGCAATTAGGGTCTTTGTATTTAGCTAGGATTTGGCATGAGATAAGAGCTCACTTTAGACACTAAGAAAGCCTTCTTTAAGGCATTAGTCAGTCTTTTAGCGGTGCACAAATCTTTCAAGAATTTGGCATAGGGAGGCATTTACTGGATAACATCTAGAAGGGGAATGTTGATTTTGACTTGAGAGAAGGTCTCTGTACTTATCAACATGAGTCTAATCCTTCTTATTCCTTAGCCTATTCGAAAAGGTTGTAGTGGGTTTATAAACCGGCTCAACAGTCGATGGCTGAGATGTGTCATCTCCTTTCCTAGACTCACCATTCTTAGTCTCCTCAAGGTCAACTAATTCAGTAGGTCGGGAAGAGGAAGAGTCAATTGGGGTGCTATCAGTAGCATCCCTAAAAATAGAATCATTCTCAGAGAGAGATGCTTGAGATAGAGATGGGAAAAGTTACATAGGAACATCCACAAGGTCTTCCAAGTCATGATCAATTTAATGATATGACCTAAGTGAAGTTATTGTGTTAACCCTTTTCAGATTATCCTAGACTGGTGAGCGAATAGAGGATGAACCTACATTCGGGTTAGGTTATGTCTCACTAGGAAATGTTCCCTTCTCCCCATTAGCATTGACCAGCTGAGATAATTTTTTTGCCATTGTCCTTATTACTGTCTCCATTCTATTTTGTGATCTCTCTAAATTGTTAAATCGTTTATCAATCTCATTATAGCCAAGAGGTGATTGTGTGTGGGCAACAAGATGTGGAGGCAACCTAGGTGCTTGGTAGGGATGGATAGAGGTGTTTCCAAAGAACATTCTGATTTGTGTGTTAAGACCACCTAAGTTTCGACCTTAACTCTAAGAAAACTTTGGGTGATTCTGCCACCCTGGATTATAAGTGGGTGCGAAAGGATTATTTCTTGGTTGTTAGTAGACCATGTTCACTTGCTTAGTTCTAGTTGATAACTGGTGAGCATAGTAGGGGCAGCTGGTCAAGTTATGGTTTAGGGATTGACAATGAGAACATGTCATGATAGCGATTTGAAAGACTTGAGGTTGTTGAGCAGTCAAACCCTTTAATTGGTTCTTTAAAGCTGCAAACCTAGACTCTATGTGGGTTAAGTCTGACATTGCATACATACCATTTTGGCACTAGCGATTCTAGAACTCAGACTATCATTTCTAGTGGTCTCCCACTGCATTGTCTTCTTAGCTAAGTTTGCTAAGAATTCCAAAGCTACGGTAGGGGTTCTTGGATAAGAATCCACATTGACACATAGACTTTAGCATGATCCTAATCTGTTGGTCTAAAGCCTCATAAACAATTTGGCCAAGATGCTACTGTTCAAAACTATGGTGGGGACATTAGGCTAACAAGTTCTTAAATCTTTCCATATACCTCTAAAAAGGTTCCTTATCAAACTGCATAAATTAATTTATTTCATTTCTTAATTTAACAGTTTTGCCATTAGAAAAATATTTTGCAAGAAAACCTTAGGAAAATCATTCCAATTAGAAATAGAGTTAGTAGACATATTATACATTAATCTCGTGGCATTATCTTTTGAAGTGAAAGCAATGAATCTCAGTTTAACCAGGTCAATTTGCACATTATAAAAATGTATCATATTGCACACTTCTTCAAATTCACTTAAAAACAAATAAGCATCTTCAAGTCTAGTGAATTTAGGAAGTATCTGAATGTAATGTGGTTCTAACTTAAGGTTCACATTAGCACCTGGGGTGGGCAAATTAAAACATGAAGGTATGGTTGAACAAGGAAGGCAAAAAATCTCATTCAAAGCTTTTTTATTCCTATTTTGTCCACTTATTTTTTTAAATTCAAATCCCGATTCAGGTTCGATCTTAGTCCTTCTTTTAGGCTCCCTAAACTAAACAATCATGCAAGTCCACACCCACAATAGTAATTTTGTCTTCTTTTTTTGAAAACAAAGAAAATAAATAACTTAAAAAATGATCTAACTCCAACTGCTCAAATAAAAAGTAAAACAAAGACTCAATAGTAAAGTAGAAAGTGGTCAATTGAATACTTGTCATCCCCGAAAATGGCGCCAAAAACTTGTTGATTTCAAAAGTAAGCCGCAAGCGCACGGTGTCAATTTGTAGTAAGATCCCGCAAGTGCGAGTCATCCCACGAAGAAGATATAGACCCTGTTTGGTAAACAGCTGTTAACTGTTTGTATTAGCCGTTAGCTGTTTAAGTTAGCTGTTTGTATTAGCTGTTTGAATTAGCTGTTTGTTGAAAAACTGTTTGATAAAATTAGCTGTTTCTGATAAAGTTGTGAGATAATAAGCTAATTCTTCAAAAAGCTCTTCCAAAAAGCTCATGGAATTAGTTTTTTCAAATTAGCTTTTTGGACTCCAAAAGCTATTTTAAAAAACTCTTTGACCAAACACGCAAATTAGCTTTTTTACTTGGTCAAAAAGCTAATTTTGGTCAAATAAGCTCTTTTTGGCCAAAAAGTTCTTCAAAAAGCTCTTTGTCAAACAGGGCCATAATCAAGTCTTACCACTTAATTTGCTTGAGTTTAGATGAAAATTAGACTACTTGAAAAAATAATGCCCTAAGATTATTTAACACTAGTTAAGCTAAATGAAGTGAAAAATAAATTACATAAATCACAAGAAAAGAAAAAACAAAAATATTATTCTAGACTCTTAAAAAAATAAAAATCAAATCCATAGGGGAAAAAAAAACCTCAAATGATAAACAAAGTAAATAGATTAAGGGGCCTAGACCGAATGAACAAAATGAAGCCCAACTGTAAAATGAAACGAACATAAGGCAAGATTGTTATATGACAAAGGCACACTAAAATTAAAACAACTAATCCAATTGTAAGTTGTGACACTACCTAAACCCACGTGATGTTGATCAAGATTTAGAGAAACAAAATTAAGCCCAACTGTACAATAGAACGAACCTGAGGAAAAGATTGTTATATGACAGAGATACACTTAAATTTAAACAATTAATCCAGTTGTAAGTTGTAACACTACCAAAACCCACATGATGCTGATCAAAATTTGCAGAGTAAAAGTGAAGAAGGAAAGTCTACTGGGAACATGATAGAAGGAAAATAAATAAATAAAAAAAACTCAACTAATGACCCAAAGATCGGAGGAAAATAAATAAATAAAAAAAACTCAACTAATGACCCAAAGAGAAGAGAAAGACACACGAAGGGGACAAAAAATGAAGAAATGGTTAGAGAGTAATTAATGAAACTAAAAGAAGAGGGGGAGGTGGAAAGTTGCCTGTGAAACTACCTAGGAAGCTAACAAAATAAAATAAAATAAAATAAAAATAAAAATAAAAATAAAAATAAATTGAATTAAGCAAAATGAGAAAAGCAAGGCACAAAGAAGATTGAAATGGAGCAACAGTACTCTTAAACAAAAAGAAAAACGGAGTATGAAATTGGACGAAACAGAATACTCAACAACTGAAACTTCAACTAAAATTCTACAAATTAATTCAACTAGTAGCCAAATTCTCAGCAAAAATACTAAATGGAGAGAAAGGACTTACTATTTAACTATTTGATACTTTCAATAATGGCTTCCTAGGCCCCTGAGCCAACAATGAAAGAGGATCCAAAACTACTAAAATCAGAAACAAGGGGAGAAAATATTGAAATAGAGCTAGATTACAATTATCTAATGCGACTTTGTGTTGATGATGTTGAACTCTCCCTCACCGCTCTATTTATACACAAATTTTGCAATTGTATCTAATCTCCAACTCCTCAAAATCCAAGTGATCTGCTGAAGCTTTACTATCTACCTTTTCCTGTTGTGACTTTTAGCCAATTTGGGGGTCTTTGCATCTCACTTGACTGGTTAATCGCAGCGAAAATGAAGGAACTGTTTTCTAGATCTGCGAATCTAGCCATTGGAAGATGGTTTATGGATGAAGATGACGATGGCAAAAGAAAGGAAAATTGTTTCATGGTTTATGCGAAGAATGTGGGATTGATGAAGTCCATTGGCTATGGTCTTTGGTCATGTTCAACAAAGCCAACAAGAAGGAGGTAGAAGGTGGGTGTACAAAGACAGGAAAGGAGAGGGCAGAGAAAATAAACTTGGGCGGGTTGGTGTATTTTTTTTTAAGATGGAGAAGAAAAGGACTGGGTCATGGCTTTCTGGGTTCCATTTTCAACTATCACTTCTCAGCCTAAATTTCTATTTTTCTACCACTTTCTTCATTTTTTTGATTTTTCTGCAAAAATAATAAAATCCAAATAAAATTTATAAAATAATAATTATTTTGAGCCATAATCATCAGTTTAAGAGCGTAAAGTTGCATGATTGTTTGATTAAACAGAAACTTAAAAGTAACATTCTATGAATTATTTGTATTCTAATCCAATTAGTAATCAACCACGAGACATATCATTGAAAACATAAATAAAGTTCTCATTCTCAAGCTTTTATATGTCATTGAGCTGCATCATGTCCAAGATGAACGACGAAGACAATAAAGGATTTCATGCTCCTCAATTATAGTGTCTTGCTTAGAGACCATTACCTCAAGTAGAGTTTCATCCTCATCACAATATGCTTCAACATTGGCATCCTAAGGAATTTGAGTAGATGAGGTATTTCCTAGATAAACTCCCCAGAACAGCAATATTCTACTATTGGATCAGTTAATTTGAGTGTCTCACCATGCCTCTTAATAAGAGGTGAGATCCACTTTCAGAACTCTATGGAGGGGGTGTTCTGCCATGTAACTCTTACCTTTGGAGATCATCAAAAGTCAGGCTAGCAATAACCAAAACTCCTTGTCATCCTCATATATGATTTTTGTAGCTATTACTAGACCATACACATTCTTCATAACCTTACTAAATTCATTCAGCCATATTGGTCTACTAGGAGGGATTTTACATCTAGAACACTATTAGATTGCAAACTAATTTGTAAAAATCCATTATCGCTGATGCCATTAGAGCACAAGTCTTTGCTGGGCTTCCTAGAAGGATGGGAAAGATCCATGCCATTGTTGTTGGGCACCTTATCTGCATGAGATAAAAAAGTCACACCCATATCAGGTCGCCCTTTTTTGATGATGGTTGGCCATGCCTATCATTGTAAGAACTCGACATTTCAACTCAAATTCAACAGGTGATAGGCTCTTCCAGAAACTGAAATCACTTGCTTCCTTAGGGAGTTATAGGCTTAAATCTCGATCTTAAGCTCCATCCATCTCTTCTTCTCACATTCATTCAAACTAATAAGATCAGGTGAGCTAACTACTTTGATACCATGAACACACTGCAAGTTAGACAACCTCCTATAGTGTTTCCTCTCCGTTTTATAAGATATAACAAACCCCTATCCCCATTAATAGGGAATGAGCACTCCCATTGCCTGGAATGCCCATTCATGAAACTTCTTAATTGCATCTTCCCCAACAAAGTCTTTGGCTATGCTTAACACCCACATATAGATATTCTCCATATCATGTTGCACTAGGAAAGCATCAAGTCTCAAATCGGACTTATCAAAAGCCAACAAACATTGCCATCCCTTAATGACCTTATGTTTTCGACCGTTCTTCAAAACATGCTCAAATATTATATCGACGCATTTCCTAGCACATTTGCATCCCACTTTAGGGACAATCACAATAGTCTTAACCCCATAAGCACAAGGACCAAGATCTAGATCTAAGATCTCATAACTGTCATTCTACAATTGAGGGGACAGACTAAGATCTAAAGACAATGGGATTAGGAAGATTATTATTAGGCGGCCTAGATTACAGGATAGTCCGATTCACATCCCTTTCTGATTCATTATGGGAGCGGGAGGAGGAGCTTGAATCCATTGACGAAACTTTTAAAAGATGGCAGTTCTCAACGGATAAGGTCACCAATGAAGTTCCTGGCCCCCCCCAAATTATTTGCCCAAATAAATGCCCTTTGTCCTTAAATCTAGGGCTTCAAGTTTTAGTAAAATCACAACAAATCAAGAACGAAATTTTCACTATCTATGGTTTTCAAATCAAATTCCTAAAACCCCACAACTAATTTGTCACCAAAATTAAAATAGTGAAAACCAAAACAGGAAGACGGAAGGCTAAGGCTAGAAAAGAGGAAAGAAACTTGGTGTAAACAAACGAAACTACAGAATAATGAGGAGAAGAATCAAATGACGAAGGCATGAACAAACAATAGGATTCCATGAAGATTCAAAGAGGAGTATCAGATTAAAGTGATCAAATCAAACAAAAAAAAAAGGCCCCAGAAAAGGGGGTTTTAGAAAAGAGCAAAAACAGATAGAGATAAAAGTACGTACGGAATGAGGTAGTCCTTGTATCTACATCAACCAACACTTTGAACACCAATCTTAATGTGGTAGTAGTAAGAAGTCATAACTAGTTGAATATATATATGTATATAGATGTACACACACAAAAGTTCATAAGCATATAAAGACATGTGGAAAATTGCATAGCAAGTAACCTTTTGAAGCTGGTAAAGCAGTTTATACTTTTACTCAATCATAAAAAATCTATACACACACGAGTAATTGACTTTTTAGTACTTTGATGTAGGTGTTATTGATTTTTTCAAGCCTCATTTTTTTGGCTAAATGTTTTAGTACCCTGAGGTATGGTGTTTTGATTTTTTGCTACCTTCCAAATGGCTATTTTAGTTTTTCAATACCTCTCACACTATTTCTTTTCTCACTTTTGACCCAAAACTTTTAGAAATTATGAAAAGACCCCAAAATTGGATAAAATATACAAATAAGCTATTTTTAGGATTTTTTCAGGAAATATGCTTGTTTTAAATAATTAAACTACTTATAATGACTTTACTGATACTAGTTATCACAATCTACTACTTATATTATAAATATTATATTTTATGTCATTAGAGGCCCACCATACTTAGTAAGATAATTAAAGCTTAATTAGAGAGCTTAGACCATTAGCTAAACTTAGTCGGTGTTGAAACTTGGCATTTCCTAGCTTCCAGTTTACAGACATTATTAATCTCAACCACATCTTCCTTAGATTAGATACAATATAGATCTCTTTCGTTTCCTACCTTAGACCATAGTCATTAATTAAGTTTTTTTATATTTTTAAGGATAGTGACACTTTAATTAAGAAATCACAATATTCAAGACATAAGGTTCGATTGAATAACATTACCTACTTGGAAACATCTTTTATTGAAAACTTGAAAGTGAAAATATTATAATCGAAAGATTTAAGAGGGACTTAAAATACTACGATCATCAAAGATGATTGCTCATAGAGAAATGGAGATTCTTGACTTCTCTTTTGCTCAATTATGCTCAAATGATCATGTCCATTCTCAGCACTCAGTCTTTCCTTTCATAGAGGAGATGGACTACATAGAATTCCCAAATGCCTACAGTACATGTACTGATATCTTCAGTTGCACTCACATAGTTACAGTAGATTGCATTACTTTACTCACTTGACACCTGACAAGATAGTACAATAAGGTGCAATAACTTTTCAGAGCCTTTAATGCTGATGAAACTAGTTATCCATATTAAGATTTTACATGTCTTTATCTCTAATAATGTCTTCTAGTCCATCATTATCAAGGTAATTTTTGAGCAAAAATTTAATAACAGTAAATAATATGCACAATATAACTTTCCAACGTACAAAAATGTACATTGGTGTATTTTGAGTATGACCCTATTCAAAAGGATGGACCTCCTTAATTATGTCACCCTTTTAGGAGACCACATTTTGATTCTGAGTCGTTCTGTTTCATTTTGTTTTGTCTTGTTTTGCATTAATAAGAGTTTATAAAATTTCAATCGACAATTATTATGTTTTTAATGTCGAATCGCCCATATCCAAAATTTAAATGCATCAGATAGTAGTTGTATAGGCACCTTCTAGGAAGGGTACTATACATACATATTCTTCATCTGCAGGCTTGAAAGCAGGTAATTTTATTCGATTTGGAATCTAGGTTGCACTCATTCTTTTGTCGTGAGCTGCCTATGTACCTCTTTTATAGAGGATCAAACCAACCGTAGTTTTTTAATTTTATTTCATTTAATTTATCTTTTATTTTGGTTGAGTTATTAACCATTTGATATGATTTTAATCATTCATATTGGCCTAAAAAGTAACCATAATTTTGGTTTAATTTTGATATTTGAAAATTTTTTAAAAGTCATAGCTAAGTTGCATTTTTGGCTGTTTCACGAATTTTATTTACCGA
>NCQS01124603.1:1976-12682 GCA_002740445.1 Pachycereus pringlei | reverse complement strand
GCCCTTTGCTTAAGAGTTCTAACTATGTTGTCTTCAATGAGGATGGAAAGAAAAGAGGTACAAGGAATAGAAAACCACAAAATAAAAGAAGAAATGGAAAGTCCAAGCTTGGCCAACCAATCTGCTGCTCTATTTCCTTCTCTAAAAATATGTTGGACAGATACTTGGATACAAGAGTTGACATAGATTTTTGTATCTTCAATTATAGTTTGAATCTACCAAGGAATCTAGACTTCTCCCCTTAAGGCTTTGATAAGCACCTGATTATCGCCTTCAAGAACGAGCTAATGATATGCTGCTTGAACTACTGCACATACACCATTATGCATCGCTATTGCTTTTGCTTCTAAAACTGAGGTTGTTCTAAGATTAGTAGTCATGATTTGAAGAAATTTTCCATTCCAGCCTCTTATTGCAAAACTTCATGCTATTGAAGAAGAAGATTTTGATCCATGAAAGTTGATTTTGATGAGTCCTCCTAGTGGTTTGGTCTAGCTGATGAAAGATGACTACTTGGGAGTCGGATGAGAATATTGGTGAAATGAAGCTGCCGTTCAGCCTTTTTTAGCACTTGAATAATTGTTCCTATAGAATTATAAATTTCATTTTTGAATACCAGAACATTACTGCTCTTCCAGATACTCCATAGAAGAGAAATAATGCTGCTAATCTGGTTAGATTTGTTTGGGTTTTACCAAAATTCAAAAGATCAAAGATATACATTTTTTCGAGTTGAGAAATATTCAAGTCGGCCCATTTATGATGATATGCCTAATTGCAAGTGTCATTATTTATGAAATATTTGATAAAGAGATGGTTTGTAGATTCTAATCCAAAATGACAGAGAGGGCAAATTGGGTCTAAATTTAACCCCTTCTTAAGCACGTTGGCAAGGGTAACTAAATCATTGCGATAAATTTGCCAAAGAAAATTTTTAAACTTAGGCATGATATCAAGTTTCCAAATTCTAGCAAAATTCCCAAGGATTTTGAATATCTAAGGAAATATCATGCGCTTTCCATGCTGCAAATTTAGTAGTGAAAGAGTCACTTCTTGACAAACTGTAAGAAAGGGAGTCTTCAATATCATGAGATGCAATATAAATACTCATAATTCAATTGTAAATTTCATTTGGCAGAAAAGAATTGAGAAAAGGAAAATTCCATTCCTTATTGGGAGTTGAAATCACTTGCTACGATATTAATGTTTGGAACATCATGCTTTTCCAGGTAAAGCATCTGGATAATGGTCCCTTCTCCACACTAATTATTATACCAGAACCTAATGAAATGTCCATTCCTAACTTTCCAACAAATCCCCTTACGAAAGAGTTCTGTATTTTGAAATAAGCACTTCTAAAAATCATTAGATTTATAAGTACAACTAAAGAAGGTAGAAGCTAGAGGATATTTAGCACGCAAAACTTTAACCCAAAAATTATTTGGCTTACACATGTTTAGTGGGAAACAAACTTTATCTCAGGACACCATAGGGAGACTCTTTTCTGTGTTTGATTTTTTCCCAAAGAAATCTCCATTATTTCTATCGAGATTATTGAATGCAGATTTAGGCAATTTACAACATTACATCATGTGACTAGGGAGAGACTTAAGATTAGACTGAATTAAAATTCTCTACTTGCTTTGGAGATGGAACTAGCTTTCCAATTCTGTAACTTACCATCTGCTTTATGAACAAGATCTAAAATCGAAGTGGGTGAACCATTCCCTTGGAGGTGCTTACCCAAAGATTCTCGATGAGATACATTAAACACAACTGCTATTGTTGATTTCGCTGCTTAAGTAGCATTTTTAGAAAATACAAGCACCGATTTCTGAAAATTAGTAAGTTGTTCAAACTGGCAACAAACTGAGAAAGTAGAGAATGAAGCTTGCAATAGGCTTCTAGATTAGATTTATAAAAAAGTAGGCTATCATCGGTAAAAAACAGACAAGGGATATTCTCGGCTTTTGGACACATTTTAATCCCAATTCCTAATTTATTTTCAGTTGCCACAAGATGCAACCTCTAAGCAAGAACGTCCATGCACAAAATAAATAGATACGGAGAAAGTGAATCACCTTGTCTAATTCCCTGTAAGGGTTTAATAAAACCGCATACCTCATCGTTAATAATAATAGAGTGTGACACAGTTGTGATACATTTACCTATCCAACTAATGCAAGAATCATCAAATCCAAAATCTTTTAGGCAAGAGAAAATAAAATCACATTCAAGCCTATCATAAACTTTTTCCATATCCAATTTGAGAGCTGGATAAACTTGCTTGTCTTTCATGTTTTTGAATTTGTTCATAATTTCATGTGCCACAAGTACGCTATCATGGATTGCTCTTTTTGGTACAAAAGCACTTTGAACAGGACTAATAATAAGCTCTAAAATGGGTCTCATTCTGTTCACAAGAATCTTACAAATGATCTTATATAAAGTGTTACAAAAGCTAATAGGCCTAAACTGACCCGTCATAATAGGATTGTCTATTTTTGGAATAAGTGCAATAAAAGTATGATTAACTTCTTTGAGTAGTTTTCCTTGTTAGGAAAAAACTCAAAATGCACTTCGCAATGTAATTCCTAATAACAGGCTAGTGTTTTTTGAAAAAACCAGCACCAAATCCATTAGGCCCTAGTGCTTTAGATGAGCGCATTTGAACAACTGCATCTTTTGTTTCTTGAGGAGAAATAACAAAAATGAGCAGGTTATTTTCCTTAGCGAATGCCATTCTAGGTATATTAGTACTTATAGGTTACATCAAACTCATTCACTGGGATCTAAAATGAGTAGAAAAATTAGAAATAAATTTATGTTTAATAAGGGATTTATTGCCTAGCCACACTTCCGATTCATCTTTAACTCAAAGTATGGAGCTTATTCTTACTGGACTTAGCACATTGACAAAAGAACTTAGAATTCCTATTACGTTTTGTCAACTATTCTTTTCCATAAAACTTTCCCCGGTATTTCTGATTAAACAGGAGCAAACGCTCGCACTGTTTAATTAATCAATCATGCCAGTTGATGAGGCAAAAATTCAAGGGTTCAGTAATAAGCTTCTCTTCCACTGTATTCAACTAGGAAACATGTTTGTTTCTCTATCGAAAAAATTACCGTAAGACTTTCTATTCTGATTTTTTAGGTGGTGTTCAACTTCCTTAAGCTTACGCTACACTCTAAGCATTGAAGAACCTTGAAAATTCTTTAGCCAATGAGTTTTGATGATCTTGTGCACTTTGTCATAAGTAGACCAATGATTTTGAAAACAAAATTTAGAACCTTTACAAAAATGGCTAGAATTGTTCATATTACGAATAATATAACTATAATTTGAGCAAAAAAATGGCCAATGAACTACTTAATAGTTTGGATACAAGTTTAGCCACTCTTTTTGTCTAATGACTCTATTTAACCTTCCATAAACTAGATAGCCATGAATTTTTTTTTTCAAGTAAATAAACGTCCTCAAGTAGGCACACTCTCCCCATTAATAGAATTCAAAAATATTTGCATACACACAACTTTATCCAAGCTTAAATGGGTATCCCCTATTTTATCAGAAAGACATTCAATTTCATAGAGATCCCCTATTACACACCAAGGAACATCTAAAATGTTGTTAATACCCGTAAGATGATTCCAAAATGCACCTTTGTCAATTTCTTGTGCCGGCTCATGGATGGCAGACTTCATACATTCTTTTTGAATAAATTTATCTTGTATCAAAATATGGATGACACTTTGTTCTTTTAAAAGAACTTGAGCAGAGATATTATCATTATTCCATAAAACCCGTACCCTCACAATGATTTTTACAGAAGGCATAATTGAAATGCTCCTTTCCCAGTGCAAAAATGATCTGATCAGTATTAATATTATATTTCATTATTTCTAGTAGGAAAAGAATATTGGGGCCAATTTTGTAATTCAGAATCTTGATCTCTTCTCTAAGTTGGTGCTTTTTGGCACCTTGAACATACCAACAAACTACTTTTATTTAAAGAAACAATAACAAAGAAGCAATCAAAGTGCCCAAATTGGTCTACACCAATTAGTCTAAGCATATTACCCTAAAAAAATAAGCATATTATCCTTTAAAAAAAGAAAAAAAAGAGCAAAACCTATAAGAGGGTTGGTCAAGCATCATAGCTAGTAGGTAGTCTAAGCACCATACAGTATGGTCTAAGTACACATAAGTGTTGTTCCAGAAGAAAGCAAAAATGAGCAATGACCTTATCAGTGCCTCTATCTGTGCCCATGAATAAAAGGAAGCCAAGGAAGAGTAGTAGTAGACAGAGTAATAATAGGCTAAATGAAAAAAGGCAATGATAGCACCTAGTGCTAGGGAAAAAGCATATGAAAACCATATAACACATGCACAGCAAGTGGCGTGATGCATGTTCCCATACATAACAATATAAAGAAGGGAAACAAATGTCAAATCACCAATAGACAAATGAAAAGGAATAGGGAAAGCCACGATGAAATGAGATACAAATAAAAACAGTCTAAGGTTGTAAAGAAGGTAATCTAGGAGACAAAAAATGCATCCAGGAGACAAAAACAGTCTGAGGTCGTAAAGAAGGGAAACAAATGTGAAATCGCCAATAGACAAATGAAAAGGAAAAGGGAAGCCACGATGAAACGAGATACAAATAAAACTAGTCTAAGATTGCAAAGAAGAGCATCTAGGACACAAAAAATGCAAGAGTGAGGCTCGTCTCATAAAAAATATCATCATAGATAGCAAGGCCGAACCCCTCTTCCTCATCTCTAAAAGTGTACAGAGAATCCTAACACTAACAGACTCAATCTGTAAAAGGAAACTGAGTTGGGCATACAGGATTCCACGGTTACATTCTCCTGGGGAGAGCCAAAAGGCAAAGGGTTCCAAATGAATAGAAAAAAACAGCATCAAAGAGTCTTAGCAATAAATGATCAAATAAGGAAAAAAACAGCATCAAAGAGTCTCGGAAATAAATGATCGAACATAATGTCATGTAGTTAATTGTAAAACATCAAATAGGGAATTGCTTCAGCATATTACTATGCTTTCCAACTGCACTAAGAAGTTGTTCCGAAAGTAGAGAGCTCACAACTCTAATAAGGCAATCAACTAGAGTAACGACATACCTACAATAAAGAAAATAGAGGAAGAGCATGTATGAATCCAAAAACATTATAAGTGGATGAGATGCGAAGAAACTATAGCCATGTATCAGAAAATGGAAGGGCACTACACTAACAAGGTGTCAATCCAAAACATGAAGTAAATCAAAGGGGAAGAAGCAAACATTTAAAAAAAAAAAAGAAAGAACAAACAAACTGCTGAGGAAGGTCCAGGATCAATACTCATAAATGGCCATAAAAGGAGCAAGTCAATTCCCAAAATAATTGGTCTAAGTGAGTGAGCATCCAAGATATCTGAACTGTGAAAATCTAACTTAAGTTCATCAACAATTGGTCTCTTTCAAATTTGGGTATCCCTTTAATTACTCTCATCCTATTTCCCCTGTCCTCAGTTGGTCGCCCTTTTTCCGCACCTAATCTTCCTTCCACTTACTTTGTCTCTCTCTAATATTGGCCATTCTAGCTTAGGCAAAGCAAGGATGTGATAGCAGGAAAAGCAAATTGGCCGCACGCGTAAAACAATGGTAAGAAAAGAGGAGGTTGGGGTTTCTTTTGTTAAGGTAATATCTCTCTTTGTCTCACTCTTAATTTTATATATGGATTTCATTTCAAAATTCTACCATTTTACATTTAATTTTCGAAATTTGAGAACTCAAATATGGAAAATTAGGTTTGAATTCAAAAATCACATTTGAAATTTCAAAAATCAAACTTGAGAATTCTAAACTTACATTAAATGATTTTTTTGAAATTTTAGATATAAAATTTTCAAATTTTTGAATGTTTAAATGTTGGATATTTTTTCCTATTAATTAATAATGGCCTGATAAAAGGATAATGAAAGTGAGTAGTTGATGATCATCATGAGTAATTCAAATATTTACCGTGCCACTGACATTCATTGATTTATAAGTATGGACGTATGTTGATTATTTTACAATAGTATTGTGAGCAGGGAGTTGTAAGTCAGACAACGAATGTGGTTCTGCCCCATCTTTATTTATAAGTAATCCATCTACCTATTATATATAGAATTTTTCAATGATGTTGTGCCTTTGAATTTTTTAGATTCTTCTTCGGCTAGTATTAATAAATCGAAGCAATCACAATTATATTTTCATTTAGTTAATCAATCAGCATGATTACAAATTACACGCTTAAAATGGTGAATGGTTATTAATTGATGAAATTAAGCTTTGTCAGTACATTAGATTTCATTTACTCTTGTTCCCATATTTATGGAAGCAATTATGTCTATTATTATCTTATTATTCTAATATAATGACTGTTTAATTGTAATGCCAATATCATGAAAGTAAATCAGTTTAATGCTCAGCAAAGTGACCAAACTATAGTATTTGATGCACATCTTGATTCACAGTTGATTTATCCGTATTTAAGACTAATGCAATACCACTTATTCGAATAAAAAAGGATAAATGATGGCCACTTATCACTAAAATTTTAGAATTTACCCAGAGGTAAATTATTTCTCAATGGTGAGTGGGCATAATGGAGGTATTATTACATTGATCAAATTCACTTGTATATCCAAAGATAGCATGTGGTTTTGGTCATATTATCTCATAAAATTATTAATGCCATTTGTACATAATTGTATATTACAGTATTTACGTAAAGGAGTATTATAATATACTTTAATTATTCATCTATTTGACTCCATCACATCATTATTATGTTAAGGGGCATTCATGTATTAATTGCAGCTGTTTCACTTCATTTGCATGTTACATCTGCTAGTATGTTTAATGGGCTCAACTTTACTAAATGGAGTGAACAAGTCACATTTCACTTAGGTGTATTGGATCTTGACTTGACACTATTGAAAGATAAACCTAATGATATTAGTGATGAAGGAAAGTTGTACCATAAAGCTTGGACACGATCTAACAGATTAAGCCTCACGTTTATGCGAATGACTATTGCCAATAACATTAAGACCACTATCGAACCAACAGAAAGTGCTAAGCAATACCTTAAGTTACTAGAAGAAGGGTTCCGGTCTGTGGACAAGTCAGTCGCTAGTACTCTTATGTCTAAACTCACAAACATGATATTTACTAAGATGACAAGTATGCAAGAGCATATCATCGAGATAATTAATATTGCAACAAGACTAAAGGCATTGGGAGTGGCTATGGATGACTCTTTCTTAGTACAATTTAGATATTACAAAGTGGATGCCCTTGAGGAGTATGTCAATGAGGTTGAAAGGGAATTGGATAAGAAGGTAAAAATTATTAGGTCTGACAGAGGTGGTAAATACTATGAAAAATATGATGAAAAGGGACAATGCCCTGGTCCATTTGCAAAGTTCCTCGAGAAATGCGAGATATGTGCACAATATACTATGCTAGGACACCGTATCAAAATGGTGTGGCAGAAAGATGTAATTGGACATTATTAGACATGGTTAGGAGTATGATAAGTAACTCCTCATTGCCTGAATCATTGTAGATGCAAGCTCTTAAAACTGATGGATATATACTAAATAGGGTTCTCCATAAGGCAATTCCAAAAACTCCCTATGAGTTATGGATTAGTATGAAACCCAGTTCAAGCAAGATACGTGTTTGGGGATTTCCAACAAAAGAGCGATTATATAATCCACATGGAAAGAAATTGGATTCTCGTACAATTAGTGGCTACCTCATGGGTTACCCAAGGAAATCCAAAGGATATAGTTTTTATTGTCCTAATTACAGTTCGAGAATTGTATAAACTGGCAATGCTAAATTTATTCAAAATGGTGAGGTTAGTAGGAGCTATGAAGGACGTAATGTGAAAATTGATAAGGTAAGGGAAGTTATTCCCATGTTTGCTAATGTGCCATTGCCAACCCATACTCTAAATATTGTTCCTATTTTCAAACAAAATACTAACAATAATGACAACATTCGGGTGAAGATATGCCTCGTGAGGAAACTGACTCACCATTACCTACTGATCAAAATGAACTACAATGATCAACTAATTTAAGAAGATCCCAAAGGGAAAGAAAGTTAGCAACTTCTAGTGATTATGTGGTTTATTTGGAAGAGTCAGATCTCGATGTAGGAATAAAAATTGATTCGGTTTTAGTTTCACAAGCCGTGGAATGTCCTGAGTCTAATAAATGGATCGATGCTATGGAAGATGAACTTAGATCCATGGAACAAAACAAGGTCTGGGATCTTATTGAATTACCAAATGGAAATAAATGAGTTGGATGTACAAGTATGACTCAAGCGGTAATATTGAAAGATATAAAGCTAGACTTATTGCTAAGGGTTATACACAAAGGATAGCATTGATTATAAAGAGACATTTTCTCTGGTCTCAAAGAATGACTTATTAAGAATAATTATAGCCATGGTAGCTCATTATGATCTCAAGCTACATTAAATGAATGTGAAAACCGCTTTTCTTAATAGAGATCTTGAGAAGAAAGTTTACATGGATCAACCTGAAGGTTTCTCGATTGAAGGAAAGGGACGCATGGAGTGCAAGCTTAAGAAGTCAATATATGGACTAAAAAAGGCTTCCCGACAATGGTATATTAAATTCAATGATACTATAACCTCTTTTGGTATTCAAGAAATCATTGTTGATAGATGTATATACCAAAAGGTCAGTGGGAGTAAGTTTATATTTTGAGTCTTATATATTGATCATATATTATCTGTTGTGAATGATTTAAGCTTATTACATGACACTAAAGGTTTTTTCTCTAAGAATTTTGAAATGAAAGACATGGGCGAGGTATCCTATATAGTAGGGTTGAAATTTTCTGCGATAGGTCATAAGGAATGTTAGAATTGTCTCAAAAGACCTATATTGAAAGAATTCTAAAGAATTTTCATATGGATAAGTGCTCAACCAGAATTGCTCCAATCCGAAAGGGAGATACATTTAATCTCATGCAATATCTTAAGAATGATGTGGAGTGCAAGGCAATGCTACCTATTCTGTATGCTTCTGTTATAGGTAGTTTAATATACTTACAAAACTGCACAAGGCTAGATATTAGCTTTGCTGTTGGGATGCTGGGAAGGTATCAAAGTAATCCTACCATGGATCATTGGAAGGGTACAAAGAAAGTTTTAAGGTACCTATAAAGAACGAAGGATTATATGCTCATCTTTAAGAAATTTGATCATTTAGAAATGATCAGATACTTAGATTCAGGTTTTGGTAGGTGTTGTGACAGTACAAAATCCACTTTTGTTATTTGTTCCTTTTGTCTAAAGGAGTGCACAAGATGTCATTGCTATGTCCACGACAGAAGCTGAGTTTGTAGCTTGCTATGAAGCTACAATACATATACTCTAGCTTTGGAATTTTAGTGCATGACTTGGAGTAGTTGACCCCATCTCCAAGCCACTAAAGATATACTGTGATAATTCTGCAACAATTTTTTTCTCAAAAAAGCGATAAGTATGCAAGAGTGCCAAACACATGGAGCTAAAGTACTTATCTATAAAGGATGAAGTTCGAAAACATGAAGTGTCTATTCAACACATTAGGACTGATATGATGATAGTAGATCCTTTGACTAAGGGTTTACAACCAAATGCTTTTAAGGAACATGTGCAAAGAATGCGTCTTGGTTGTAAAGAAGTTTAATGTTTTGTTGATTTTGACACATTAAGCTCAAATTACATGTTTTTGATTAATTTTTTAAAAAATTTCTATTAATTATGATTGTGTACACATGATGTTTATTTTCCTATAGGAATCCTAAAATAATGTTGACCAAATTGGATTTTTATCACTTATGTGCCTAGCCTGATAGTTTGCAAGGTGCTGTAGTACATGAAAGGGAACATGCTCCATAAATAGTGTGTAACTGCCATAACTCTCATTTACCTTATTATCAAGTATAGGTAATGCATGATGAATGGGGATGATTATATTCTGCGCTCTTATGTGCACTGTTGAGTGTCGATTATCACGCCAAGAGAAAGAATGTTGAATTTTTTCCTATTAATTAATAATGGCCTAATAAAAGGATGATGAAAGTGGGTAGTTATTCTTTATAAACATGGCTAGTTTGTTGGCTGCCTAGTTTCTAGGGATTACCCCATTATCTCAACCAATAAAAAATTAACAGCTAAATAATCTCATCCATTCATTTGGTTAGATGATGGGCGTACTGAATTAAAGATTAAGAGTTACAAATTGGTCCTCTCCTTACTAGCTAAGATGTAGAAATAGGGCTATCCCAAAATCTCTGTAACATTAAGTGAGAAATGGGTTAAAGGAGAGAAACTGGCTTGTCTCGTCAAACTCTCTGGGAATTAGTAATTTGTGAATATGATTTCTTCCTCTTGTTCCACATCAGGTATAATTTATCGTGAGAATTATTCGTTCACGATGCTATGAATTGTGATTCATATTAATCAAACCTAAAGTTTTAAACTTTACATTGAAAGCCCAAACTTTAAAAAATTAGCTTTGAAATTTCGAAAATCATAGATGAAATTTCAAAAATCTAGACATGAAATTTAATGTGTCATTTTAGCTTCAATTATGTAATTTGAGTGAAGAAATTTTTTTTT
>NCQS01124511.1:0-11076 GCA_002740445.1 Pachycereus pringlei | reverse complement strand
GGAGGATACCCATTAAGGATATTTTGAAAAATTATCGACAAATTAGACAATACTATGGATCTAAAGACTAAGGTCACAATGATAGAGATAGAAAAATTTAAAAGTTCTAGCCCTACACAAAGATTCAGAGGATTAAATCCAATCCACAGGAGATAAAAATTTGATCGGTCATGGATATCTAGTTTTACCAACCCTATAAAAATCAATAAGAAATATATGATAAAAATTGATGACAATAGTAAAATTACCATCAAACATCAATTATTAAGAACTATGTGTGCAAGATCAGAATGGGGAGAAAGATCTTCTTCTGCTAAAGAAGAGCTTAAAGAATATGATACAATTAGTATGATCAATGAAATGAGTAGAATGAGTTTTGAACCCACAGACTTAGTGTACAAAGAAGTATGAGTCTAAATAGAAAAGCCATTGGATACAAAACAAGAACTATTGTCAAGCTAATCTATGAGGATGAATTAGTAAAAAATATAACAATGGAGATATACTATGAAGTCACCAACACAAATCTTAATAGCGTCTATATCCCAATAAATGTATGCTTAGAAGGATATAATAAATATGAGTTGTGTGCTTACATAGATAATGGTTGTTCTGTATGCTTTGAAAAAAGATTATTATTTCCAGAGTTTATGTGGAAAACAGCTAAAAATTCTTTACAAGTAAGGATAGTAGACAATAGCATTATAAGTCACAGTGAAGCTACAGAAGGGTTATCCATAGAATTAGTAGGAGCCCAATGCATTATACCAGTTCTATAGGCTGCTGATCAACCCTTTCATGATATGATTATTGAAAATAATTTTTAGAAATTATATTCTGCATGCACACAAACCATAAAACCAAATAATATTCACAATTAATGGTCACTCAGTCCCTATTGAAAAATTAAGCAATGCTTACACTCATTAGAAAATTGAATTTACACGCAGGCAGCATGGTGAGAAGGTAATGCCTGCACAATGTGAGATAACACTGACAATCTCATTACATAAGTTATCTACTAAAGATTAGATTGTTGAACAATAAGAAAAATTATGCGAAGAACTCTACCCTAATAATCCACTAAAATTTTGGGATAAAGGCAAGACATTTGCAAAATTACTTTGTTAAATCCCAATACTATTGTTCGAGTCAAACAAATAATGTATATGCACCAGGATATCCAGGAATTTGGTAAAGACATTTAAAAACTTTTTAATAAAGGATTAATCAGGAATACCAAGAGTCCTCACACCAGCTCTGCTTTCATGGTAAGAAGTGATGCTAAAGAAAAGAGAGGAAAGACAAGAATGGTAATCAATTATCAAAACCTTAATGATAATACTGTTTTTGATGGTTATTACATTCCTAACGAAACTATCATTGTTAATAGAATTCAGTGACCCTCTTAGTCCTCAAACATGAACTGTAAAACTGGTTATTGGTAGATAAAAATGGATGAGAAAAGTATCCCTTTAACTGCATTTAGTGTCCCACAAGGACATTATGAATGGATAGTAATGTCATTTGTTTTTAAAAATGTACCTCAAATATTCCAGAGAATACTACATAACCTTTTCAAAGACTTTAATCATTGTTGTTTAGTTTACATCAATGATATCTTTATCTTTTCCAAAACCATAGTACAGCACAAACATGATGTCTTAGCTATCACCCAAAGATGCATTGATCATGGTATTATACTTCAAAACCACAAGTGCATTTATGCTAAACAAGAAAGTGAGTTCTTAGGCCTAGATATAAAAGTTAGACAAATCATCCTACAAAAGCATATTCTGAAAAGAAAAAAAAATAGAGAATTTCTTTGAAAAGATTGAAGATAGGAAACAGCTAGAAAAGTTTCTTAGACGCCTGACCTATGCTTCAAATTTCATTAAACATTTATCTAAACTAAGAAAGCCATTGCAGCCGAAACTCAAGAAAGAAGTAAGTTAGACATGGACCACTAATAATGCAAAGATTGTTCAAAATTTCAAAAAGAAGTGTAAAAATTTTCATGTTCTTAATTTGCTTAATGAAGAAGATGATTTAGTACTTGAAACTGATGCCAATAATGAGCATTATAGTGCAGTACTCAAAACCAAAGAAGGAGAAAGACTCTGCAAATATTATAGGGGAAGTTTTAATAATGTAGAATGCAACTATCCCACGATAGAAAAAGAAATCCTTGGAGTCATAAGAAGAATTGAATAGTTCTTTATCTTTTTGACCTCAAAGCCTCTTTTTACTCAAACTTATTACAAAGGAATACTTGGTTTTGTGAAGAAAATTTATCAAATATGCAAGCGCAAGGGCGACTCCTGCGTTGGCAATTATGACTTAACCAGTTTTCCTTTTCTATTGAACACATACATGGATCGAAGAACTCTCTAGTAGATAGTTTAACTTGCGAACTCGCTAATGGTGATCATCAGAGTAGAATTCCTACCAGAAAAGGAGGAAATCCATAATGAAATGCCAATATTACTAGAACGGGTTTCTCCTTCTAGTAAAGTCCTTATTGATAATTTGGAATTTCATATAAAAAGTAGATCACATTTTGATTTGCTATCTTCTGCCTACCTAATAGCCTAAAGATTTTCCCTCCTAGAGTTGTAAGTTAACTACCTTAGATGTCATTATGATATCTAAGAAAAAATAAGTTCTCATGTACAAGAAAATGGTTCAATGAGTGGTATGATGCCTGTATTGACTGTATCAGGGAGTCTTGAAATACAATGATCTACTTTTCCGATAAATCTATAGTTGGTGGTGTTAGTTTCCTAGAAAATTCAATCTCCCTAAACGAACCCCTCATAAAAGCCTGGAAATACGGAATGGTACTTCACTTTATAGAAATCCCAAACCCAAAGTACCCATTTTTGTCAAAATTAACCAAGTTCCAACAATGCATGTTCAGAAGGATCCATTGGATTCTAACATCTCCTGATGGTCCAACAAAACTTCCAAATAACCAATGCCTATATGTAGAGGTACAATATGCACTAATCGAGTATGAAAATCGAAAAGCCAAACTAGCTTTTTATCTTATTCAGATAGTTGATTATGACAATCCTTATAGTCATTGAAAAGAATGATTTCCAGATCGACAAGAATTAGTTGCTAATTCTGCTTTAGCAAGAGCCATTGGATTTTATAATATTTATTATCAAAGTTAGGCATCAAGTGAACAAGGAAAAATGTGAATGCATTGTGAAAATACTACTTTCACCTATGACAATGAGTTCAAAGATTACATAAAGGTGGAAGGAGCAATTTCGGAAGATATTGTTGATTATCTCTTTAATCTTAGAACTAGAAAATTCTTATCAGAAAAGGAAAGAAATATGTTCTTGAATTATTTGAGAAATAGGAGCAACAACATCTTCAATTAGAAGAAGATTTTGATGATTATCTAGACAATGATGGTCTAGAAGATACAATTGAAGATAAAGGCATGTAAAATCTCAATAATGATCACTAGTCTTATCATCATTTAAAGTTCTGAAACGTTGTTGCTCCATTATTATACTATTTTGACAAGTGTCGGTTCTGTAAAATAAAGCAGTGTACTATAGCCATGTGCATGTATTGTAGTCATGGGAGAAATCGATGTGTACTGTAGCCAATATGGCATTCTATGTACCCCATCCCCTCTATAAAAGGAGAGGTCAAGTGTTAAGAAGGGACATGGTCATTTGAGCATTCTTAAGTGAAAGAGAAATTGGAATTCTCCATTTCTCTATGAGCAATCATCTCTAATGATCTTAGCTTACGTCCCTCTTCAAGCTTCCCATTGTAATATTTCCACTTTCAAGCTTTCAATAAAACACGTTTCTCAGTAGGGAACATTATTCAATTAAACCTTCTGTCTTAAATATTATAATTTCTTGATTAAAATCTCACTATTCTTTAAAAATATATAAAATTTGATTAGTGACTACGGTTCGAGGTAGGAAACAAACAGGATCTGTGCCATGCCTGATCTAAGAAAAGTGGGGTTGAGATTAGCAATGTCTATAAACTGAAAGTTAGAGGAACGCCAGAGTCCAATGCCTACTAAGTTCAGGTAATGGTCGAAAATCTCTAATTAAGCCTTAATTATTTTACTAAGCATGGTGGGCCATTAATCACAGAAAATGTAATATTCATGATATAAGTAGTAGTTTATGACAACTAGTACCCGTGAAGTCATTATAAGAAGTCTAAATAAAAATATAAGTTTAGTGTTATCAAAAAGTCCCAAAAACTTGAATATCTGCACTCTAAACCTCATTTTTGGCAAAAATAGCAAATTCAGAAAGTTCAGAGACTAAGTTGTAAAGAAAAACCTTAGAAAGTAATTATTTCATAAAATATTAACCCCGGTTAATAGTTTACCTAAGATAGTAGGTACTTCAGAATACATTCTAAAAAAGTTGACCCCTAAAAATTATTTCCATAGAATCAGAGTACCCTAGAGTTGCAAATTACAACAGGTGCATGATGGGAGGTGGATCAATGTCCATAGCACTCGAATTTACGGTAGAGCTCCTATTGTCATGTCGTCTTCCTTAACCTTGAGTAGAGGACTTACCTTGATGGCTGCTGAAATCAATTCCTAAAATAGTTGATAATAAATACAACAACAAAATGATAGTATATATCAACAGTTTATTCACATGATATAATAGGTGGAGAATATCATGCTTGATAATTTACACATATTAATAGTAAATTAACAACCAAGTGTTATAAATGTAAATAATAAAATACATAACAATTTCTAAGCAACTACTTGTCTGCATTATCTTCATCATCATCCCCACCCCCATCCTCATCATCATTCTTGTCAGCATTAGCGTTATCGTCGTCATCATCATATAAATTCACATCTTCCTCTATTTCATCTATGTTATCCCCATCATTGCACTCAATCTCTCCATCACTCTCATCCTATTCTTCTACATCAATGTCATCATTTACATGGATAAAAAGGAAAGCCACATAATCATTAACCTCTTCCGTTGTTGCACTTTCGTCCAATAATGATGCAAGGAAGACATCATTCACAGGTTCTAGAAGTGTCATGCCTGACTGTTGGTAAGTAATAGGTAGAGTGTCTTACTTATCCACCTTGGCCCTTAGTTTCTTATGTAACAAGAAGCTAATTCACCATGTCTCTTGACCAATTTGGATGTGGTATAGAGTACACTTGTAATGCAGTGTTCAGAAAGATCAACGGGTCGTACTTTCTATACTTTCTTGTGTGAGGAACCTTAATATGTTTGCTTAGTTTATGAGATCATGTCCCACGATTCAATATGAGATCAACCACTCACAATTAAATAGCATGCATCTTTTAATTGGTTCACCTAGATACTCCATTTCCATAATATCTTTTAGTATACCAAAATATTCATTTTCAATATTGCATTCTCCAGTCCCACATATACCAATGCCATAATTTTATGTTTGTTTCCTAGCACTACGAGCTTCTGTACAGAATTTAAATCTATTTACTCTATATATCGTCCACCTTGACACAAGCCTATTAGGTTTCGCAGTCAATTATGTTAAATACCAATGTTCGTGATTGTCAAAGAGTTAAATGTGATGTACCTAAGGGGACATAGGATGTTGTTTTAAATAATACAATGCACCTAAATATGTTAAAGTATTTATAAGGGAATAAGCTAAATTGCTTACATTTTGACTAAACCAATCTGTAAATTAAGTTCCAATGACAGTGTCAACATCAGCATCACTAACATTGGGATATGAAATTTGTACTTGTTCTGTGAAAATTCTGTAACATTTTAAAAGGTGAGAATAAAATTAGTTTTCTGAACATAAACATGATTGAAACTTATAGTGGCTTAGATAGCACTCATCCAATATAAGGTTTCATTATAATTCAATAACGCATGAACATGGGTAGCAATATATTCAACATCTAGGAGATACCTTGATCTTTCCTTCCCTATAGTGAACCCTTGTGGTTCAAATACAGGTAGAGTTGGAAAATAATTATTATGTTCAATGTCGTCCTCATTTCTCTGACATCTAGCATGAATGGAAGGCACGTTAGAGCCAAAATAATAGGAGGTAAAAATGTCCTTTCAACTTAAGTAAGCTTTTGTACTTAAACCTTCAAGATACGATTGTCGTTTGACTTTATTCGTCAATTGGTCGAAGTATCTAACAAAATATGTATTCAGTATTACTTGTAATTGATTTCATAGTCTAGTTCGATAAATTTATTTTCGTAAAATACAGTCTATTTTACCTCTCAGATGGAAACATCCGTCAGTACTATATAGGATCGCCAAGTTATGCCTGTTCTACCAAATGCACTGGTAAGTGCTCCATTACATTGAAAAAGCCTAGAGGAAATATTGTCTCCAACTTATACAGAGCAATGGGAATGTACTGATGCATTTCCTCAAGCACATCCTCTCATAGTGTTGTTGAGCACAAGTTCTTGAAGAATTGACTTATCGCAATAAGAGGTTTTAATACATCATCGAGAAAGCAACAAATGCAATGGATTAAAGACTATCCATGAAAACATGGCAATCACGACCTTTCATATTGTTAAACTTTGCATCATTAGGGTCCACATTATTCTTCAAACTAGAGCAATATCTATGCGACATTTAAATTTCCTTAACCCATGTATACAACTCTCTTCTATTATCCATAAGAAGAACAGATTTCGCCTTTGGTTTTACCCTTTTACATCTAGGTCTCTGCAGCAAGTAGTTCTTCAATGTCATCGATATCTATAACATACATGCTTAACCTAGCACTATCCCTTGTTTTTTTCATAAAAATCCATAATAACATTAATGGTGTTTTCAAAGAAGTTAATTTCTATTAGAGCTGGGTAACGAGTCATCTCGGGTGGACTCATGTAATAAACGGGTCAATTTTATGTCAACCTTGAAAATAGTTTAGATTTACTCAAAATTTAGAAATAACATGTTTCAAGTTATATGGTAAAATCGTGTCGACTTCGGATCGAAATCGGTTCAGTTCATGTTGGATTCGTCTTTCTCTTAGTAACATCAGGTCAGGTTTGGGTCGAGTTATCGTATCTGGTCAGACTTTCCAGCTCTAATTTATATGTGCATCACATCTAAGTTATGACGGAGCAACTAATCTAGCTAGTAAAGCAACTTCTAAAATATGCTCCTCTTTGTCCAATCACGCTCATTTTTCTTAAATTCTAATATTTGAAAGTCACCATGTGTGGTTACCATTAGATGATACTCCATCGCACTGTAAATCTGGTCCCGAAAGAAGTGATCAGGATGACCTCCTGTAACAGTTCTGCCTTTTTAAAATGTAGTTATGATTCTTCTAAATGCATGATTGCTTGGCAAGAAAGACTGACGACTATAAAATAATGAGTATTTACCTCCGTTCTTTAGTTGCAAAACTTTTCTTCATTTCACACATATTTGACATGCCAATTTACCATCAGTACTTCACCCAAATAACATTCCATATGTCGACAAATCATTGACGGTCCACATACTTGCAACCTTCAATTGAAAATCTAACCTGTAGAAATGTCATATGTTCAAATCCAACATCCCACACAACTCGTCAATAAGAGGTTGTAAATATATGTATATCTATTTGTTCTTAGGACTTTTAGGGTCGGTGATTACACATGTTAAGACATAGATGGTGTGGTTATATGCAATTTTGGAGGAAGGTCATAAGGTGTAACCACAATGGAATAAGATCTTGACGATAAAGTATAAGGATTAAATCCATCAGCACATAAGCTAAGCCTAACATTTCGAGGCTCTAAGTAAAATTAGGGTACCTATTATCGAAATGCTCACCTGTTGCTCCATCTAATGAATGGCATAAAACACCGTCCGCATGCTAATGTCCATGATGTCATCTCTTATGCTCTATAGTGCTTCTTGATGCATCCAACCTCTGAAGTCGTGGTTTCAATGGTAAGTAATGCATCCTTGCATATGGTTAGGGTTTTGATTTCTCTGTTGTGACTTTGTCTCTTCCATCTCGAATGTCCACAAAACTTTGGCTTGAGTTCTCTTTGAAGAAGAGCATGCAACCTTTGCAAAATAATCAATATATATTAAATTATTTTTGAAATCTTTAACAACCTTTTTCATTAGCTATGCTTATTTGGCATGCAGTTGATAGGAAGACATATATTTTTCATTAATTGAATAATTTCATTGAAATAGTTTTATGGCATATTATAATCAGACTAGATACTCAATAGCATAACAGCAACAAAAAGCTCACTATGCGTATTATATCCATCATATAATGGTTACTAAGCACGTTGAACCATATTATAGAACACTTCATAAGAAGTGCTTGGCTCTTCATCCCATATATTTTGATTTGCCAATATGGCATCATTAACCACATACTTCATATGATCTATGTAGGATTTATTGTAGTCATAACTAATACGACTTGAAATGCAAGCGTGGGGTTCAAGAGTAGAATACCTAAAATTATACCGTTGAGGTTCTACTTCTCCATGACTTATCCAATATCAATGCACTTTCACAAAATCCTTATATATACGGTGTAACTTTACCTCACCGTTTGTTAAGTACACTCTATTTTTACGTATGTCCATTATGATTAGACCATAATCTATTATTTATCCACCAACAATCTAGAGGGTCATTCGCATTGTGCTCAAACAACAATATTTATGTATGTTATTGGATGGCTCTTAATTTTAATATATGAAACATTACTTAACTATTACATATATTTTAATTGTGAAACATTAACCAACCCACAAAAATGTAAATAAATGAAATTAAATATAACATCTTAATTTGGAGTCTATAAGATCCCCTAATAAATATATTATCACATAAACTAACTTACATTAAGCTTCTTTGAATAACATGCTTGTCCAACTACAAGCTCTTATATCACCTAAGTATTCACAATTTCTATTCACAATTTCAATTACCAAGAAATCTAGTTGTAATTACTCTAACTAATTCCAATCTTAAAATTCATATAAAAAGTTCACAAAATACTTACATACAACATACCTCTTGAATAAGATTGTGCCAACCAACACAATTAAATACATAATCTAAATTCAACAATCCTAATTTATAAAGCATACTAATTTACAAAATTCTACACTTCTACTCACACAAATTGTACCCTTTAAAAATAAGTTACAATATTCTAATATATTTCTACTCACAAACACCTACAATATATTTCAATCCACACAAATTTCACCACCAAAAATATATTCAAACATGAGTACCCAAATTTCACCAATCACTCACATCTCAAAAATTACCAAATTTAAACCCTGAATTTCAGTGAGGGAGTGGAGAAGCAATTTAGAGAAACCGTTAATTTCACCAAAGTCACTATAAATATGAACTTACACTTATGATTGAATACTTTAATTTTATAAATTGTGACAATTAAAACCTAAAACAAAGAGGGGAAGAAAATTGACATGCTTGAGAGTAATAGGAGGAGGAAACATCGTCAGCGGGAGGAAGGCGGTAACATTGGTGGCTCTAGGAGGCGTCGACGGTCACTCAGTTTCGGTCTAGATCTTGCTCTCCAATTACTCTCTTTCTGTATTGTGTTGAGCATGAACACCTGACCTGTTTCTTTAAAAAGACGCAGCGACAAATGGGCGACCAATAAATCCCTCATTGATTACTTAAAAATTACTATTTCAAAACTAGCAACAGACCGTCGCTAAGTTCTAAATATGTTTTGTTTCTAGCCCAACGACAAAAATATCCATCGCTAATAAGTAAAATTGTGTCATGGAAACGGAATTTCTATCATTGGCAGAAACGGAATTTATGCACGATGCTAATTTCGGTCACTATATCTCTTTTTTTTAAGTAGTGAACGATTACAACAAAAAGACACTTGCAAGGGAATAAAATATTTGATGTAATCAATTTAATACTTGACGAAACTTTTAAATGAATTTTATATAAATATATAATTTACATATGACCACGCCTGGCTCGGCTGGCGCGCCCGCACATGCGTATTTCCCATATGAGATAAGGGTTTCACTTTCTCATTCCCCACTTGCAAAACTCCGAAAATCCTAAAATTTTGAATTAAATTCTAACATTATGCACATTTCTGTAATCAAAACTGCATCATGTTTTTATTTGTGCAGACGCTCTCATAATACGTAAGTAATATCAATAAGAACTTCAATTTCCCAATAACAATCATAGTCCCAAAGCAGCAAACGTGAACAACAAAATTCAACACTAACTAGCAATTGGATAACTTCTACCAAAACAAAATTCCTACGCACATATCCACCGGAAACATGCTAAAATCTATATCTATATACACCATGAAACAACTATATAAGATTTTTCTTTTTCGCTATCAGAAAAAGAAAAAGAAAACTACATAAGAATTAGAATATATCATATATTAGAAGTCTTCCTACAAAAAATGGAAGAGTAACTGATTCCATACATTAGGCACACCGGGCAAGCACCAATGTGCACAATCAGAATATGACTCTGGTTTCTCCACTTTGTTGCCCTCTTTCTTCCCCTAAACTTGCGGTAACTAGAAGGGTGTGTGTCTTTTCAATACTCAGACAACTCCATGATGTTGATCACTGTCACCTTCAAGCCTAGCCGACTTAGGATTTCTTGGACTATCCTCATTTTTTGTTTGTTGAAGGTGCTTTCCCAATATGTCTCATTATCAATTGGTTTGGTTTCACCGTAACAGTTGCCTTCCTTTTCTGGATTCCATTCTTTGCTCTTGCGATATCGATACAAGTCCCTTAATGTGAAAGTCAACTAAACAACTATGCTGGATGGTTAATATGATTAGCTAGCCACTTAGAGCTAGTAATGCACTGCCTGTGTTATCCAAAAGTTTCATTTCAACCAAAAGAGCCCATTATGAACAATTGACACCCAGAGATCAACATAAGACTTCGACACAACAAAAGAAGGCTAAAATTCCTAAGAAACTTCATGAAAAGGCTATGTGATCTCACGCTTGCACTAGACTCTGTTAAAATAACAAAGTATTCTGATAAACAACAAA
>NCQS01124505.1:0-18477 GCA_002740445.1 Pachycereus pringlei | reverse complement strand
GAAGATCGAGGAGGAGTGGTGGCAAGTACGACGTCGATGCTGTTACACTCTTAGCTAGTAGAATGGATGCACTAGCACAGTGGCTTGACCGTGTGGGGCCTGCTCCCATCCCAGGCAGTTCTTCAAGCCTAGTTGGCGTCTACGCTGTCTACGAGACCTGTGGTGCGCAAGGGCACACATCTGTTAAGTGCCACAATGGCCCTTCTACCATTAAGCACTCTAAGGCCGTACACAACTTCAACTTCCTACTACAGAGCAATCCTTACTCCAATGCCAATAGTTTTGGGGAGAAGAGTCACCTCAATCGCCTCTACAAGAATAGCTAGCCTTAGAGCTCTATGCCAACACCTGGTTTCCAATGTAGAACTCCTTATACCCTACCCCCTCCACCTCCTCAACCTAAATCTAATTTGGAGAGTCTCACAGAGCGCTTTGTAGCTACCCTAACCAAGACCAATGAGGCCCTTGGTGAGTCCATCAACTAGTTGACCTCCAAGTTTGATGCTATGGCCTCCCACCAGAAGGCGATGGATAGTCAGATTGCCTAGATATCATAGTAGGTTAGCCACTTATCTTGGGATCCAGGACATCTACCAGGCCAGCCTGAGGCCAACCTTAGGGGCCACATCAACATCCTCTCTGCAGTGGACGAGGGGTTAGAGGAGAGTCCTGTCATGGTCCTTCAGGAGACAGCTTCGGTTCCTAATTCTGCAGGAACAAAGGGGAAGAAGGAAGAAGAGAGTTCGAGATTTAATAGGAAGGCTAGTCCTCCACCTCCAGTTCGGCCCCACCCGCCACCTGTACCTTTCCCTTAGAGGGTGGCCTGGGCTAAGCTCTCTCAGCTTAAGCCCAGATTCATGCGATTTCTAGATATTCTGAGGTGGGTCTATGTTAATGCGCCTTTCTTGGAGGTTGTCAAAGCAGCACCAGCGTATCTTAAATTTTCAAGACAGCTTTTCTCTGAGAAAGGAGAGCATGGGGGACCTTCAGTGGTTCCCATTGGAGAGGTGTAGAGCTCAGTTCTACAGAGTCAAGCTCCATCAAAGCTACAGGATCCTAGTAAGTTCTGCATCCCTTGCTGCATAGGGGATATGCAGATTAAGAGGGCACTTTTGATTTAGGGCCAGTGTGAATTTAATGCCTCTCTCTCATTACAAGAAGCTCAAATTGCTAGACCTGAAATCCGCCGCTACGCTTATACAGTTAGTAAATCGCACCATCAGGTAACCTACAGGTATTCTAGAGGATGTTCCTGTTCAGGTAGGTCAGTTCATGTGCAATTTCATTATCGTGGATATGGATGAGATATCCCAGGTTCCTATCATTTTAGGAGACCGTTTCTAGCTACTGCCGGCGTGCTGATTAACACGAAGGCTGGCACCATATCTTTTTAATTGTGTGGGGAGAAGAGGGATTTCTGCTTCCCTCTACTCACACCATCTTCAGTGCCTACCATCCTCCCACCTCTTGCGACCCTTGCGCATACTATCCCTCCTGATGCTACTTTTAAGATCGAGGTATTCAACGGAGATAGGGTGTAAAGCCCCCAAAATAAACATATTTAACTGTTTGCATTCTCCTTTAGAAATCCTGGAATTGTGGACTAATAAATTCAATGATAGAGGTGATAAACCCAATGATCAAGGCGTTACACTGTCCCAAAAAGGATAAGGCTTAAAGCAAATACTCTATAGAGGATATAGTTGAGCATAAATCAAACTCATATATATTTAACATCATAACTAACATGAGGTTTTTACATCACAACTAAGCAATTACGATGAAGTTTGCATCTCCATCAACTGAAGATCTCAAGCTCCAAACTATGCATGTATGACATTACTTTTGTTCCATCTAGATCCCTTGCTTAACTTATTGCTCCTACGGGTTTGCTATCATGAGGGCGTTTCACTTGTTGCCTAAAACAAAGCATGAAAAATATTTCGAACTGTGAGCTGAAACTCAATACATGTATTCCCCTATGGTGAAACGATCATTACATAAATTGGCTGGACCCGCTTTGTAATTCATTTTAAGTTAAAACAGTGACTGAGATAAATGTAAAACTACATTGCTAATTATTATCTAATAGTAAGCCCCTTATAAATGCTACGATCTATGGATAGCTGCACACCTGCCAAGCCAATCGAGGACCTGGCATAAAGCCGTGTGGATAATTGAAAGGTAATGCCCTGTAACTAATGATTGATGGCGCCACTAATTATCTGATAAATCACTGATTAAACTGATTCATTGATGTACTTGCCAAAACATTATAATGTTGATAAATACGTGCTCATTTCTAAAAATACAGGCAATGAACGTACCTAGAATCTTTAAAAATGCAGTCTCACTTGGTAATACTTATGCACAATGGATAACAATAGATTAGGCCCCGATTCTATTTAAGAAATGTAATTATAGGTGTATATAATTAGTAAACAATGCTGACTTTCATAATTGTAACTGTAATAAAAATTCATTAAAAGGCATCCATAACTCAAATAATTCCATAGAAGCTAAGTTCCACCAAAATGATTTGAAAGCTAAATGAATTAGGGTAATTTATCTCAAAGTAAATAATGTGGATAAAATTGATCAAGGTAGAATAATTAGAATCATAAAAGAAATACTTTGATGGTTATAATTGAACGTGGATTTTTGTTTTCACATTCTGAAATGGATAATCAAGGTTTAAGGGAAATTGGAGTGGTGGTGGTGCAAAATAACTTTAAACAAACTCATTTGGACCAGTAAACATTGATCTTAAGTTATCAATCTCCCCACTTCTCTAATTTCTTTGCACATGCCATGCAATTTAGTTTTCCAAATCAAATAAGCTTCTAAGTACAATCAAAGTTATTACTGATTCAAGGTCCACATTAGAAAATTCATAACTTTCACCTTTAACCTCAAATGGAGACCTAAAACCCCAATATTAAAAGCTTAAGAAGTCCCTCAAAACTTTCATTCATTATACAAAATACAATTCCCTCAATACAATTTCCAAAATCGGGCTAGAACACAACTGTGCACAGCTTCAGTCTATCCCGCGTAGTCTTAGCAAAACGGCCATAACTTTTTACACACACCTCAGATTAAGGCAATTCAAAAGACATTTGCAAGCTAACTAATTGATCTAGCTAGGCACCAAAAATATAACTTTGGGCTGGGACAATCATTACCAGTTTACCGGCAAATTGACCCTTGATTTTTGCCAGTTTATAGCCACACTGCTTTTGCTTTCTCATTTCTTTTCACATAAATCCCCATCTAAAATCATTCCTTAAAATCATGTAATAAAGCTTGGGTCCTTGCCATCACCATACAAAGTCATAATACACAATTCCACTCTATAATCATCTACATCAAATTTCAATTCCTCTCTTTCTCAAATCCACTTAAAACACACCCATGATCTCATTTATTTACATAACTGAACAAATTGACCCTTTATAATCAAGTGGAGAAATTTACGTAATCTACCCTTTTTCAAATGTCACACGACATGATTTTTTTTCAACTTGAAAGACATACCAATGATTCAATTCTCAATCAAATACACACAAATAACATGCTTGATGTTAAAAGAAAGCTAAACCTTGTGTAATCATCAAAACCCTAACTTTTTACCCACTTGGGTTCACCTTTAACTCAATCAAAACCACACCAACAATGCCATAATCATTTATGATGCTAAAGATTGCCAAAATAAATACAAAACAATCCATAAGCATCACATAAGCTTGAACTTGCATAACCATAAACAATCTTAACTCCCACTTACTCTCAAGCTTCCCCAACAATTAAAACACCAAAATAACTCTTATTTCTATCAAAACAATATGATCAACCATCAAAAATCACAAAACAAGAATCAAAACTCACACACCCAAAAAAAAAAAAACTACAAGAACAAGGATAGGGCTTACTCACTTTGTTGCCTAGAAAAGAGGTCGGAGAAGTGGTTGATGAAGGTGCAGGTTAAGAGGGGATGGTGGCTAAGCTGGTGGTGGTGGACTAGTGGTGGTAGCTGCTCCAGTGGGGGGGCTAGTGGTGGCAACATAACAGCAAGCAAGGTGGCTGGTTATGGAGAAGAGAGAAGGGGAAGATAAGTTTGTGATTTTTACTTTTTTTACTAGGCTAGAATTGCTTTATATATACTTGGATGAATTTTCCACCTCAAAAAGTAGCTTTTTGTTAATCAAAAGCTAGTGCAAATGATGGTGATTAACTTAATTTAATCACACTAAAATTTTCAAGCCACAATTTGAGTCCAAAATGAATGAGGCCGCAAATCAGGCCCAAATGAATTGGGCCAAACTTAATGAATTTAGGGCCAATTTTTTCATGGTTAAAAATTTAATTTTTGTGACATTATGAAAAATAATTTTTCACCTAATCATATTTACCAGGGCCTAATATCGATTCACCCAAAATTGTTATGGTAAATAAAACTCAAATTGCAAAGTGGGGCCCAAAATAAATTCTCCCAATCGGATGATTAAATGAGATAAATAAACGTGAAAAATTAATAATATGGCTTAATAACTAAATAAACATGATTTAGGGTTGGGCTATTACATAGGTTACCCTATATCAGGCTTGTAGCTTTTTTTAATTTTTGTACGCCTATCCCAACTAATTTTAAAGGCACATCCCCTCGCTCTTGGGAGGTAGTGACTGCATCACTGTCCACTTTTTCAACTCCCTCCATCCCGCCATCATCTACCAATCTTAGGTAAGGGTCATGCTAAGAACCTTAAACAAGCGCTTCTTAGGAGGTAATCCAAGCATTTCGGAAAAAAAAAAAGGTGTGTCATTCTTTCCCCGCCCCCCTCTTCCCTTCGGTGATGTTGGTCCTCCCTCTCATTGGCTTTTTTATTTGTCCTTTTCATTGAGGACAATGAAAATATCAAGCATGGGGGAGGGTGAGCTTGTAGCTCTTTGGATGAAATTGTGGATTTTGGGGTGTGGGTTGAATGATACCACTCATATTGGCATTATATAGATAGGACGACATGTTTTGTCAGGTTGTTTCTGCATTCTTCGTTTAGTAGAGCATATAGTGTAGAACATATAGGTTGGATTTTGTATCACAAAAGCAAAAGTGATCGAGTTAAAGCATTCATAAGTTCTCTAAGTACTACTTCTGACCCATCTCTTCGTTATCCTTTGTTTATTTTACTGCTTTCTTAGTTAGATTTAGTGCTTTCTGAATAAAATAGTTGAAAACAGGTTGTGAAAACCCCCTATTATGAGGAGAATACAAGTGGTGATGATCGATTGGTCATGTTGATTGTGCGCTAAGGTGTGGCTAGTTTTGGTGTAAATTTTGTGAAACAGTGTTCAATATTGCCATCTGTGGTTTATTTGCCCAGTGTTACATGCCATTGACCCTTGAGATTCATGTAGTTTGACATGACTGACTCTGATAAGTGGGGCATATCTTATAGTGAGTTGTGTGACTGAGGTAAGTTTACCTATGAGACTTTGTAGGCCTAATGATTATTCGTTTCATATAGTCTCATACTTCTTTTCTTGTGTAACTCCTCCATGCTTGCATATCTTGAACTTAGTTTTGTTCTCTTTGAAACTAGTTTTAGCATTTGGACATGTTGACAGGATTAAGGTAACTTTGTGTTTCATATAGCCACATAAGCCAAAAAGCTACCCATTGAGGTGTATTATCCTTTTTTGCTAGCCCTTTGTATGTTCTTCCTGCTTTGTTGTTGCATCCCATCCAACTCACACCTGGCCTATACACATTCTCCTTATCATTGTCGCGGCCTAGTGGAGCAGCACTTGCTTTTGAGTTGGGTATCGCTTTGGAGGTTGATTACCTCATTGGTGGCTTGTTCTGAAGGAATTACAAACTAATTTTTTTGGTTCCCAAGCTATTCACATGCCTCTTGTTTTTGCTTCCCTAGGGGGAAAAAAAAGAAAAAGAGAGGAGAAAAAAAAGAAAGAAGAAGAAAAAAAAAAGAAGGAGAAAAGAAAAGAAAGAAATAGGGAACTTGTGAATAAAATTGTTGGCATAGGACTATTGCAATAAGCTAGTTTGATTCATACTTTGAGGTTTTTATGGGCTTTGTTTATTGATTTTCAATTACGGTATGAAGTTGTTGCTCTACTTTTGGTAGTGGAAGTGTTTGTGCTCCCTAGTCTTTGACTATTAGCGTCACTCCTCCTACTTTTTTCCACCTCCCACCCTCAGCCTTGGCCCCATTGCATCCTCTTTACGAGCCCTATGATTGACGTTTTGCATTTTGCATCAAGTGGTGGAGAATGGATAATTCTACCAAGCCTATGGTAGTTTGCTTGATTGGATAGAGTATTGAGCATATCCTAGTTACATTTTTCAAACACATTGAGATGAGTGTTCCACTTTGTCCCAAAGTGAGGTTCTATCGGTCCTACTTACTCACTACTTATTGGAGAAGATCTTATCATATTATTTGATTCAATATTGGGGTACTTGGTGTGTTGCATTCAGGTAGAGCGGTTTATGGATGATAGTACACTTGTTTTTGAAAATGTTTTTCACACCTTGACTTAGCCATCTCTGATGCATCATTGAGCTCAATTTGTGGTTTGATGACTTCTTGCCTAAAGAGGGGTGTGTCTAGAGGTTTATCTCCCTTTTTAGTCCTTCAAGAGCTAGTCTTGCTTGGGGACAAGCAAAAGATAAGTATGGGGGAGTGATAAACCACTGTTGTTACCTCTTTTATGCTCTTATTTAATCCCTATTACTCATTATTTTCATGTCTAAGTTAGATGAGAAAGGGTCAAATCAGCTTCCATTGATTCATATTATGCTTATAATATACTATGTCTTACTTTTAGAAGGAACCCTCAGATTTTGATAGAAAGGGAGGCTCCAAGGATGAATTGAAGGAAGATTTGAGGACTAACAAAGCCCCGAAGCATCAAAGAATGAAGAGCCGGAGGAAGCAGAAGAAGCACGACCGTGCTGCAGGGTGCACACGGCCGTGTGGCCAATCCATGGAGGTGGCATGGGCACCCCGTGCGCACTGGCATGACCATGCCACCCCAACTTGAGGCGCACAACCGACCGTGCGTTGAGGTGCAGTCATGCACCGTCATAGTTCACATTTTAATGTCTTTGCTCGGTTCTTTTTTTAAGCATTCTGTCCTTTCTTTGGAGAGCAGTATTCCTAAGACTTTTTAGAGAGATTTTTAGAATTTTGGAATCAAATTGTTAGATTCAACGTCCTCTACAATACCCGCAGGTCGCCTGATGGTGCAATCTGCCAACTGTATGAGCTTGGTGGTGGGTTTTGGGTCCAGCAATTTGAGCTTCTTGCAAAGAGAGAGATGCATTAAGCCCACACTAGCCCCCAAATCGCAAAGTGCTCTCTCAATCTCCACATCCCTTATTGTTCGTGCCAAAAATGTGTTATTTTTACGATACTTTTATACTGGATTTATGCTCGTTATAATTGTTATTTTTGGATTTTGATTTGATTTTATTTGATTTTCTAGGTATTGAATAAATTGAGGAAAAGCTTTGGAAAAAAGACAAAAAAAAACATAAAAATAAAATAAATCTTAAAAAAAGTACCCTGCCCATGTGCCCAGCACATGACCTTCCCCCCCTTTTTTCTCATTTGCTCTCTTTCCTCTCTCGGGTCTCGCCAAGCAAAAGAACCTGAAAACTGCCCCCCAATTCATAGTCTTCATCTTCATCCACCTCTGCTCACTTCATCTTCGCATCTCTTTCTCTCTAGAGCCATAACACCACTACCATCTCCATCTCCACCTTCTTCACTGCCAGCGCAGCACACCACCGTTCTCACCCATCACTGGATTTCATGCAGCAACTGCCAGTAAATCCCCATCATCACCGTCTATGGCACACATGAATCAAGGGTCGAGATTAAAGCCTACTCGGGTATAAATTGAAGAATTCGGCTCCAGAGCTAGGGTTAGAGAGCTATAATCTAGGTTTTTAGTTTTAAGTTTTTGGGTTTTCAATTATGGTTTTGTTTTTAGTTCGAAAATTCTAGCAATCTAGGTTTGTTCTGTTCCTCAAGATTTTGGTTTGAATTTGGAACAACCATTTCATGTTGAATTTGGGGTTTAATTTCGTTCATGTCTTTAAGAGTAATTTTAGGTTTAATTTCAAGTTTTAATTTTGGTTTCCAGGAATTCAGGGTTGCTCTTGTTTGGAATTCAGATATTAGATCTGTTTTTGCTTTCGAAATGCTTGTAATGTAGTTAGATTTTGTCAATTCCGGGTTGTAATCGCAAGGATTGTGTGAAAATTTCAAGAGAAAGGCTCGGTTTGAGGTTGGTTGACGCATGGTTGAACGCCCTGTTTCAATTTTCTGCGCCACATCTTCAATGTCATCTTCCCATGGTCTGGGTTTGAATCCTACTTGTTGGATAATTTTGAGTGTAAAACAAAATGCCGCAAGCGTACAGCTTTCGCTGTAGCACTTGAGGGTTGTCTTCACAGGGACGAGGATAAGGTTAAGGTTACTTAATTGGTAAAATAAACTAATTAAGCTAAATCGACTACATGTATCTCAATAAAGCAACTTCAAGAGACTTCATGAATTGAGAATCAAATTCAAACGTCATGTTTGAACTAAGAACAAACAAGTGCAATTCTAATGTTTAGTAATTAACAACATCCTAAAAACAAATAAACTTGATTTTATCACTCTACTCTTAAAAGAGGGGAAAGACTAACTCCAGGCTTCATTATGTGAGCTATTCAAAAACAGGGGTCAAGATGCATGAAGACCATTCGATAATTCAATCAAGCTAAAGGGAAGGGAGATCGAATTTAGGGGGTGAAATCAAAGACCAAACCAACCCGTATAGATCAAACCTATCAATAGCCAAAACTCATTGCACATCCATGAACAATTCAACAATCAGCTAAGTAACAGATGCAGAAATTAACCCACAAGCTCAGGACAGTGAAGTAGTAACAGGGACTGTGAAGCACAGTGGGAGAAGAGAAACCGAATCATCAACAAGAATCTCAGCTAAGTCATGATAAAATAAAATCTCAGAACATCAACAACAAAAATCAACTATCATCAACCAACAAAATCAACTCAACAAACACACCTTAGCAATCATAATCGAAGAGCATAAATAGAGCAAGTTACCAAATCTAGAATTTGTTACTCTAATTAATTTAACTAGCATCAGAACATAATCGATTCAACTAAGCCAAGAAAACCAGCATACTGAGCAAAGGGAGTTTGAATTCTCAGCAACATCTAACAAGAACAAAGCATGAATGAAGACTTATGCAGCAAGGGATAGAGAAGCTACTAGGATCCTACAGTTTCGATGGCGACTAAGATAGAAAAGAGATTTTTTAGAAAAGTGCTCTAAAATACCCAACGAAAGAAAAATAAGAGACAAACTAAAAAATGAAAAGAGATTTGTACAAAATAAAAATAAATAAATAAAAAAAAGCGACATAATTTACTAGGTTAGGTGTTAGGTGTGCCTAAACTATTACCTCCTAAAGACGATGTCGCGGAAGGGTTGAGGAGTATCAGCCACTCCTCTTCATATCAAGATCCAAACCACCAATTTAGATGCCGTCAAAGCCCATAAGAGCTTATTGAACACCTGAGCATGCAACTCATATAAATACAAGTAAGAGCACCCAAACATAAATCGAGGAATGATAGTAAGTGCTCTACTAAACTTATCAAATGCCTTGGAAAAATCAGTATATGAATCAGATGCAATAGTTAACATCATTTTTCTAGGCATGTCCTCTAGAGACAAACTATAAAGATCAAGGGAGGGGTCATACCCTCTAAAAGTACCTGGGGAACTAGAACAGTAAACCTCATTCCCCTCAAGCACCGCATGAGAATCAATTGGTGAGGGATCACAACACTCAAGGGAGGAGAAGGGTGGTGAATATGAAGGAGAAGCATGGAAAATATCGAGGGGATTGGGGGATATGTGGTCAACAAGATCAGGACTAGGTGAAACTGCAACCACAACATCCACATATGGCCTCCCTATGAGAGCCTCATCGAGATTATGCACCTTAATAAAAGCATTGTCTGACTCATAACGTACATCAGCCTCATTAACACCAGTATCAACATAAAATGTCCCACCTACCTCGAACTTTGTTAACTGAGCTAAAGGGAAAGGTGGATCAAGAAAGGTTGTGAGAAATGGAGTTTTGTCCTTAAGGGTGCTAGGTAGGGATGGAGCAACAAGGGGTAAAGTAGTCAAGGGAGGGTAAAGTAGTCAAGGGATGGTCAAGTTTAGGGAAACTAACCCTAAGGTCTATCCCATGTGATAGGCCATGCTCATGCAGATAATTGACAATCATAGCTTGTTGCTTAGTCATTGTCTTTACCATGCGGGTAAGTCTAGCAAAACTATCAGCAGAAATATGATAAGGACAAGAATTACTGTCATGGCCAGTACAATAGCAAATCTCACATGTAAAAGGGGCATCATTAGGGACGCAGGACGATGGGGTGTAGGGATTACCACAACTAGTCTCAAATTCATAAGTATCCCGAGACAACCAATTAAGAAAATCCCAAGCTTCATCAATGTGTCTAGCATAAAAATCCCACTACTCTAAAAGAGCATGGGTTTTACTATTCACACCCTGAAACACTATGTTCAAAATTTCCCACTTCTGCAAGCAATAGCCACAATGAGCAATAAAAATATGTAATCGATCATAATATCTCCAAAGTAATTCATGCTCATACTACCGAAAGTTGGAAATTGGCAATTTTTTTAGTTTTTTTTTTCATTTTTTTTTGTGAAATAAAAGTCTAGTCTCGAATACTCAAGTGAGCTCTGATATTGAAAAGCGTCAACTCGCCGGCAATGGCGCCAAAAACTTGTTACGTTAAAATTACTGCAAGTGCACGGTGTAGTTGTAGCTAACAACCGGCAAGTGCGGGTCGTATTACACAGGGAGTTGTGTTTCTAAGTAAAAAAGCTGACCTAAGTATATCAATGTAGGCCAGATAGAGGGTGAATTGAAGAAGCACTAAACTACTACAGTGAGCAAACAAAAAGGACTTTGGTGGTGATTGAACCTAAGATAGACTAACTAATCAAGTCAAACCCTACCTTCCTAAGTTATGCTGCTACTCAACGATGATCGGTTGAGTCACTAAAGACCACCTAATCCCTCTCTCACAGGCCTTAGGCTAGTATGATTGTTCTAACCACCTAGTTTCATAGGATTAGCTTAATTAAACTACAAGATTGACAACGTTTGATCAAGCTGGTAGTTGAGACTATTTTCATGTCCCAACACCGGCTATTCACTCTACCCACACTAGATGATCAACATCACCTTTTAGTACAAGTCAATTGCCCTAAAATTGGATGAAAGCTCTTTCAAGCATTTCATCGAACATGTAGTGGGCGTGAGAGAAAACCTTAAATTCTAGCATAAGCAAGAGAGGAAAGGTCTAGAATAGCATCAATTAGCCATCAAGAGGCTAATCCCAATCAAAGATCAGAAATTTAATCATAATAAACATCAAAACATAAGTAAAACAAAGAACTAATAAACTAGCAAAGAAACTAAAAGCATAAAATTATTCTCCCCCTCATGAGCTTTGGGAGTGGGAGGAGGAAGCCTAAACCACACCCTAAAAAGACCTAGCAAAAAGCCTCCTTTTAACATAAGCTCGGAAACGACTTTTATCGCAAAAATTAGCAGGAGCACAACTGTACAAAAAGTGCACGCAAGGCCGTGCAAAATTTCTGGGCTCTAGACGCAGGGCTGTGTAAAAGCGCATAGCCAACCGTGCAACTCTGCAGGAACATTCTACCTCAGGTGTATGGCTGTGCAAAAGTGCATGGCCAGCCATGCAACTCTGCAAGTCTTAATTCTTCATTCCTTGGATTTCCTGCCAATTCCTCGAACCTCTTCTTTGTCAAAACATCACTCCTCGCTCATATTCCTTCCAATTATGACCAAACTACCTACAAAAAGGGAAATTAGTCTAAACAAGACGACTACGAGTAAAGGAGGGCAAATATGATCACATTCCTAAATTAATCGAGGGGATATGTATAGGAAAGCGATGAAATCAATGACCTAAAAATAGCAAAATTTGAGGTTTATCAACTCCCCCACGCCTAGCTTTTGCTCATCCTCGAGCAAAATAAAATAAAGAAAAACTAAACTATGGACATAACTCACTTTCATAGGAATCACAGTTGCATTTAGCATATGAAACAAGCATTTTAAACCCCTTGCTTCCTCAAGTGGATGAGTGAGGTCTCGTAAGGGTTTGCAGAAGATATGCCCACAAAATCTTAAAAAAGAAAAATAAAAAGGAAAATGGGACCAAAAATAGAAAAAACAGTTTGGATTTACAAACAAAGAGCAGAAATATATAGCAGAGAAGACTACACACATTCTAACTAACCAAATCACCCATGCAACAAAGATATCGGCCTATATATAAATAGAATATACACATCAAGACTCTCCATCCCCATGGACAACATCAAAGCACCAAATTTTCACCCCACCGTACATCAAACTTTGAATCCATCCCAATGCTTAGTATGCTAGTGTATCATCATGCTAGGAGTTAGGCCTAGCAGAATCGAACTCAATCCTGCTTGACTAACGCAAACTATATTATTGACTTATTAACACGAAAAGAAAGCTTTTCAAGTAACAGTATCGCCTAAAAGGGTATCATCCAGTAGCACATGCCTTATAGGGATACTTGTCATTCCAACCTCTCTCTTTTTTTTTTTCTTCTTTATTTTTAGTTCTTTTTTTCTTCTTTTTGTAAATGTGAAATGCAAACAAAAACGAAGTAATTGTGTACGAAGATGAGTGGGAGAGCCAATAAAGGAAAACTAAGACCCTAGGATAATGATGGTGGTATAAATAAGCAATGGATTGCACAGGTATAATGAATTATTAGGTTTAGAGTTAGAGCTTAGAATGACTCACTTATGACAAAGATCTGTCATGCACATCATAGTTATACAGAAGCCAATAACTAAGGTACGAGGCATCAAAGCCAATCAAAATACTACAAAATTCCCTCAAAACAAGTGGGGAACATAATATCTTTTTGTTTTTGAAAAATTTTCCTCCTTTTTTTTTATTTTCAAAAGATTGAAACATGGCTTTTCCTCCCCTACACCTAGGTCTCATAATGTCCTCATTAGCAGCTAAGGAGTCATTGCACTAACAAAAGACATATGTACACAACACAAACCAACAATAATAAATATACAAAAATAAAACAGAACACATATGCACACAAAACAAATCAACAAAACAAACCCGAGGGTGTCGCAAGACTGTGCCCTATCCTAAGCATCGGGTATAACATCATCTATTATGAACTAGACAGTCGAAGCTAATAACTTCGAACTCAGCCTCGCGCTCATCACCTTCATGGAACGGGACCAGTTCAATGGACATCCTTTAGACAACCCCAATGCACATCTTTGTAAATTCCTTACGAAGTATGACACCATTAAACTCAACAGGGTGTCTACTGATGCTATCCGACTATAGCTCTTTCCTTTCTCACTAAAGGATAGAGCTAGCAACTGGCTGCAGAATGAGGAACCCTACTCATTCACTACTTGGGAGGTTCTTTTAAAGGCGTTCCTCATCAAATACTTCCCACCTAAAAAAACTACAAAGCTGAGGACTGACATCACCTCCTTCGCTCAACGAGATGGGGAATCCCCAAATGCAGCTTGGGAGAGGTTCAAGGACCTTCAGCGGTAGTGCCCTTATCATAGTGTTCCTAACTGGCTCCTAGTCCATGCATTCTATAATGGGTTAGAGCAGTTAGTGAAGATATAAGTAGATGCTGTTGCAGGAGGAGCTCTCATGGGCAAGTTTATCGATGCAGCTAAGGCTTTGTTGGAAGATATGGCTTCCAACAACTACGACTGGTCAAGCGAGGGAGCCACCCTAAGGAGGAGCAATGGCAAGTACGACGTCAATGCTAATACACTCTTAGCTAGTAGAGTGGATGCATTGGCCCAACGAGTTGATAGAGTTGTGACTTCTCCCATTCCAAGTAGTTCTTCCAGTCCAGTTGGAGTCTATGCTGTCTGCAAGACCTGTGGTGGAAGAGCCACCCCAGTCCCCTCTCCAAGAATACTCAGCCTCAGAGCTTTATGCCAATGCCTGGTTTCCAACATAAAGCTCCGTACACCCCACCCTCTCTACTTCCTCAACCCAAATCTAATTTGGAGAGTCTCATGGAGCACTTTATAGATGCCCAAACGAAGACCAATAAGGCCCTTGGTAAGTCCATTAACCAATTGACCTCCAAATTTGATGCTATGGCCTCCCACCAGAAGGCGATGGATACTCAGATTGCCTAGATAGCCCAGCAAGTGAGCCACTTATCTTGGCATCAGGGACATCTACCGGGCCAACCTGAGATCAACCCTAGGGGCCATATCAATGGCCTTTCTGCAGTGGCCGAGGGGTTAGAAGAGAGTCCTATCATGGTCCTTCAGGAGACAGCTTCTGTTCTTGATTCTGTAGGAATATAGGGAAAGAAGGAAAAAGAGAGTTCGAGCTTTGATAGGAAGGCTAGTCCCCCACCTCCAGTTTACCCCTACCAGCCACCTATACCTTTCCCTCAAAGGGTGGTATGGGCTAAGCTCTCTCAGCTTGAGCTCAGGTTCGCACGATTCCTGGATATTTTGAGGTGAGTCTACATTAATGCCCCTTTCTTGGAGGCTCTTAAAGTAGCATCAGCCTATCTGAAATTTCTGAGAGATCTTCTTTCTATGAAAGGAGAGGATGGGAGTGCTTCAGTGGTTCCCATTCAAGAGATGTATAGCTCAGTTCTACAGAGTTAGTCGCCATTGAAGCTGTAGGATCCCAATAACTTCTCCATCCCTTGCTGCATAGGGAATGTGCAGATTGAGAGAGCACTTTGCGATTTAGAGGCCAGTGTGAGTTTACTGCTTCTCTCTCTTTGCAAGAAGCTCGAATTACTAGACCTAAAACTCACCACCACGCTCATACAGTTAGCAAATCACACCATAAGTCGACCTGCGGGTATTCTAGAGGACATTCCTGTTCTGGTGGGTCAATTTGTCATCCTATGCAATTTCATTGTTATAGATATAGATCAGATCTCCCAAGTGCCTATCATTTTGGGGAGACCATATAATCGATGTGTAGGTTGGCACCATATCTTTTTATTTATGCGGGGAGGGGATGGATTTCTACTTTCCTCTACTCACACCATTAAGTGCTTCCCACCTCCTGCGGCCCCCATGCATACTATCCCTCCTGATGCTGTTTTTGAGATCCAGGTATTCGATGTAGATGGGGGATCCTATATGAGGCTTCTAGGCTTTTCTGATTTTTCTGCTGCCGACCCAACTAGTTTTAGAGGCACATTTGCTTACTCTTGGGAGGTGCAGACTGCATCACCATCCACCCTTTCACCTCCCTCGATCCTGCCATTATCTTCCAATCTGAGGTAAGGGCCAAGCTAAGGATCTTAAGCAAGCCCTTTTTCAGAGACAACCCAAGCATTTCTTAAACAAAAAAAGGTGTGTCATTCTTCCCTCTCGCGTGATTTGGAGAAGCGAAGGTGTGTTAATCTTGGAAGGCGATCTGATGGTCTTGCCCTGCCATCACTGCTTCTGCCTTCTTCCTTCTTCTCTCTTCTCTACCTCACTTACGTATGGTTGCATCGACCTCAGGATTAAATAAGACAAGGTTTTGATTCTCTTGACTCCTTCTGTCTAGACAAAAGCAAACAATATACCCAATATAAACGGTATCAAGCAAAAAAATGAAGAAAAACTAAACCACGAGAAGAAAAATAAAGGCTTAGTCTAAAGTATCCTAATCGGTTCTGATATCGAAAGAAACAAGTTCCTCGGCAACAATGCAAAAAACTTGTGGCGTTAAAATATACTACAAGCACACGGTGTAGCTGTAGCTAGCAACCGGCGAGTACGGATCCTGTCCACAGGAAACTCACTTTCAATTACCGAAACTAATCCAGACACTCAATCTGAGCGAAATAATCCCAAAGGTTTGATATTGACTAACGATTTAGAAATTAGAATATTAAAGCACCTAGATTAGAATTAAAAGCATAATTATGTGGATGAATCAATTATTAGCCCCAACAAACAAACCCTAGCATGCATCAAGAGTGTATAGATTGCCAATTAAGCCCATGTCCTCCCTCTCTCAATGGTCGAAGACTAATTCGAGGATTATAGTTACCTATTTTCACGGAACAAAAAGTCGAAGTAATACAAGGTCTACAATCTCGAATCCTAATTATAACCTTAATTATTTTCATATTAAAATCCTAATCATCTACTAAGCCACGCTAGGTCAAAGGTTCATCTCTCAACGCTCCCTTAAACCTGAGTAACAAAGGATGAACGCTCTGTCGAGCAATTCATCGAACACATGGTGTGCATAGTAGAACTCATCAACACAAGCATTGGAAAAAGGGATTTGGGGCTAACACATGATTTAACTAAACATAATCGGCGTCAATCCTAACCTAAGTTGGGAGATTAGCCACACAGCATCATGGAAATAACCAAATCAATCATAAAAGAAAGAAACATGAACTACATAAACCCTAGAAGCAATAACAAAAGTACGAGAGATTTAGGGAACAAACTTGAATTAAAGTCAAAGGAGAATTCTTGAACAACCTTGAATCCAACAATTTGTTTTCGAAATACCCTTTCTGACAATCTCTCTAAAAACCCCTAGAAAAGTCTTAGGAAAAGTGCTCTCTAAAGAATGGACGGAATGCCTGAAAAAAGAAAGAGAAAAGACGTTAAAATGCGAATTGCCATGGTGCACAACCATGTCTGGATGCACGACAGGCCGTGCGCCACAAGCTGGGGTGGCACGGTCTTGTTAGTGGGCACGGGGTGCCCATGCCACCTCCCTGGAATGGCCACATGATCGTGTGCACCCTGCATTGTGGCCGTGCTTCTTTTGCTACCTTCGGCTCTTCATTCTTTAATGCTCAGGGCTTCGTTAGACCTCTAATCTTCCTCCAACTTATTCTTAGAGCCTTCCTTTCCATCAAAACCCTAGGGTTCCTCCTGAAAGTAAGAGATAGCGCATTACAAGCATAATAAGAATTGAAGGACACTGAGTTAACCCATTCTCTTCTAGATTAGACCTGAAAACAATGAGTAATAGGGAACAAATAAGAGCATAAAACAGGTAAAAATAGAGGTTTATCATGCCCCTCTGCTACGTTTTAAATTGTGTTACCACAAGTGCACGGTGCCACTTGTAGCTAGCAATAGCAAGTATGGGTCGTGTCCACAGAGAACTCAGTTTCAACCACCGAACCAATACATAACACTCTATTTAGGCTAGATGGGTTTTCAGTAAGTAACAGTTCTATTTTGCTGAAGACTACTGCTGTTATCTAAATCAATACTAACAAGGGTCCTGGATTGGGGTTTACCACACTATTGTGGTCCTTGGATTATAAACTAGGGAATGCAATTTAACCCACGGAGACAACTGAAATGGAATAGTTACAAGTTAAGCACATTTACGCCTTCTTTCAAAGGCCATTAGACTGGTCAAGCTATCCTAGTTATCCATTGTCAAGAAACCAGAATCACGAAAGCACAAGATTGAGTAACCCTTAATTCCCAATTGAAACCCTAACTATTTTCATGTTAAGAAATCCAATTGCTCACAAAGTAACTCTAGGTAGAGGACTTAACATTCGTTAATTGCCTAAACCCCAAATATGAACATGAATACAACCCTCTTAAGCAATTCATCGAACATCTGGCATGCTAAGTGAGATTTCAACTATAACATCGGCGTTCATCCAAAAACCTAGAAAATGGTTCCAATTCGCATAATAGCAGCTACGCCCAATCCAAGACAACAAATTTAGCCTCTAATCATTTTAATTACAACCAAAATCAAGAGCGCGAACATGATTAAAAGTATTAACTTTGAAATAAAACACCAAAGGAAAGAGATAAAGGAACGTACTTTTGATTAGCAGCAGCAAAAATCTACCAAATGGATAAATCGATTCCAATCCAATGCCTTAGAATTAACAATAACAAAAAAACCAAAGAAAAACTAAAGTCGCCGTTTTTGGGAGAGAAGAAGAGAGGAAAAACTGAATCCCCCTAATTACAATACGCCCCGGTAATTAATAGGGAGGCACTAAAGCGGCACGGTCGTGCCACGTGGTACGGTGCCACCGTGCCACTTTGCTGCCCCGCCTTTTCTCGTCTTCTTGGGTGGCACGGTCAGCCTGCCTGGCATGGTGCCCCCATGCCACTTCCTTTTGACTCAAAATCCACCTTTTTGGCTCCTGTTTGGCACGGCATTAGCTTGTTTTCATCGTTTCTTCCAATCGAACTTCTAAAAACACAAAAACACATCATATAGGCAGATTTGGTGTAAAGAATGTCTAATCAACCTCTATACTCTTGAAG
>NCQS01124462.1:0-11489 GCA_002740445.1 Pachycereus pringlei | reverse complement strand
GATTTTCATTCAATATCAAAGGTTGGTTTCAAAATGGCTGTGACTAACAATAATATGGAGCTAAGCATATAACCAAACAACTAAGCTAGCTGGTGGGGTTTCCTTACTAAGAAGGAAACGTATTAGCTTAACCTAATCTTCATGGCTTAATACAAAACAGGATACTAACTCACTTAGCTTAATCTAATTACAATCAAAATGGAAAGGAAAGCAAGATATATGATGTTTACATCCTTTAATACAAGCAATTAGCTCTAATACATTCAGGTTTCTAACAAAATTAAAGAGAAGCAGCCGTAAAGTGGTATCCTCCTTTTCGGCTGGCCGATGAGCTTCAAGAGACATATCTAGCTGCCCTTGCCTCCCATTGGTTGCTCTTCTCATGGTAACTTCCTTTTGTAGCTAATGATTGATGTTCCAGAGGCCTTGGGACGTGTGGGAACTAGCATGCAAGCAACCAAGCCAAAGGAAACCACGGATGAAGGAAATTCTAGCTACTGCTGCAAACTGGGTTTAGGAGCAAAATGAACCCGGTTTTCTGCCTTCTTTAAACCTAACCAAAAGTGGTCATGATTCTGATTTCAAGCTATGGGGGGAAACCTTAGGATGTGTACAAACCCCCCCAAAAAGAAATCAAGGTTAAATCATGTTTAAGCGGAAGATTTCCATTAAAACATTTTACCGTGCAGATTTGGACCAAAGCTAATAGGGTTGATTGCTTGATTTCTTCACTTCGACTGAGCATGATTGGGTTTTCTTGATTGAATCTAAAAGTTAACATATAGGGGAACCAAAAAATGTAAAAATCCAAGACTTAAACCAAAATGTAGCTTAAGAAATCACATGCTCAAAACCGGGTGCATTCTGGTTCTATTGGGCAGTTTGTATAGCTTGAATTTAATGGTTGATTTGAATGGGTAAATGAAGTCCAAATGAGATGAAACTTGTTTTAACTTCTTGAACTTCAAACCTAACACAAAATATTGGACTTGAACCTCAAAGAGGCCTAAGTGATTAAGCTCTCAAAAACGGGTTTGTTGCTGTCTTAAACCCATGACCTGCTGCTTTATTTTTGAAACAAAGTATGGATGAATTATTCACACTTTGGCCTTCAAAATAAGATTACCTTAACTGATTTGATTCTCTAAATTAAGGGGCATAGAGGGAGCTCCGTCAGTATATGGGATATGCATATATTGTACATGATTGCATCTAGGTTGTCATTAGGCTTAACATGTAGTCATAACATTTAGTTTTATTCTTAATCAATTGAATTTCTTATGCATTTAGGTTATTATAAGTGTTTTAGGTTAATCTTGCATCTTAGTAATAACTTTATATAGGATTGCACCACGTAAAAAAATTGAAAAAAAAAAACCTTCGATGATGAAATTTCTAGGTTACGTAGACTTCTTGGTTTGATTTGACCCTATGACACACCCAATTGTGAATGTGAATAAAGGTTTTTGTAAATGCGTTTAGAAGATCTGCTTCATGTTTTGACCATTGTATTGAATTTGAATTGATGGCCAATGAATTTTATGAACAGTGGCATGTGAGTCCTAATGACTAGTTAAGATTTGGGTAGATATCCTATGAGGCTTTGAATCTTAAAACACTTTCTAATCTCCTTGTCTTTTCTTAAGTGACTCTTCATAGACTTGACTTCTTTAAAATTTGCTTTGACTCTCATTCATGGTCACAATTAGTATATACATTCAGGCAAAATGATTGAGGCATTGGTTGTATTATGTTATTGAGCCACACTAACCAAACAATCACTTATGATATGTATGATATGCCCCTTGTGAGCCCCTTTAAGCCTTAAACCATTTTTACTGTTGTGAATCTTCATTTGTAGCCCTTGGCTAAACACAAATTTTAAACCTATGCCAGGGCTATTGAGTTTCACTTCATGATATGTATCTTAGGAGTTAGCTTGTGGGTGCTAGATCTTTTAGTAGTTGGTATGGTTCACTTATTCTGTTGTAGGGATTGTGTTGTTTAGCTCACATGAGATATCCCATTTTTATGATTATAGGTTGTTGAAGAAAAGTGTTGCAAAGTGCTCAATCTTGATCTTCACTACCATTTTCTTAGTCAAAAAACAAAAGAAAGAAAACAAAGGGCAAAATTTGATAAGAATTTTTTAAAAAATAGAGCAGATAAAAGAGTTTGGTATTGTTGGATTGTATATACTTACTTTTAAGTTTCAACCCCTTTTCCTAGTATAACTTGTATGAGGGGATGTGTTTATAAGGTCAAGAGGTATTGGTTTGAGAAGTGATATCATAAGAAATTGGAAGATTAGGACAGTTTAGTTTTATTCTTAGTCTTTGGCTTTTTAGCTCTATGCTTCCCAAAACATTTGTTCCTCTCTTACCCTTCACCTATTAGCACCATTACAACTCTTGTGAAGTCCTCATGCCTAATGTGTTTTGTGATTTAGTGACGATGAATTAGAGGGTCTTGGCAAGCCTATGACATATTTGAGTCCTTCGAATAAGAATAGCGCGAATGTTACTATGAACACTATATTAGCCAAATGAGGTTCCAGCAGTCCATCAAGCTTTAATTATTCCATGTGCTATTAATATGTCTTGCTTATGATTATTTGGGTGGTTGATTTAAATTTGATATTGTGGTCCTTAAAGGTCTTTTGAAAGCTTCATTTCCTATTTGTTTCCCAAATGTTTTGATCACTTTCAGGCAAACTTTGGATCATTAAGGTGCTACTGAAGCCTTTTCTGAAGAGGTTATATGCAAAGGTTTTTCTTTTTCTTTTTAGTCTCATGGTTGCTTGCGGACAAGCAATGGTTTAAGCATGATGGAGTTTGATATGTGCTTACAATAACATTATTTTGGGGTCATTGCTAGCATTTCTTAAGGGATTGTATGCCTTAGTGATTGATTTGTAGCCCTATTATGCTCTATGCTTAGCTGTGTGTTTCATATGTTTTACAGGTTTTTAAGACATTTGACTTGGTGTTCACCACTTTTATGATGCCATTCAACTCACCAAAAGTCCCCTCAGCATATGTGCCAGTGGCATTAAGAAAAGATGAAAGAAATTGAGCCAAAGGCCACCATAGAGGCTTTGCGGTGGAGGCCACTAACGTGGTAGCCTAATTCCCTATGAATCTTTATTTTTCCCTTTGAGTGTGTGATTGAGAATGTGTGAATTCTTCAACATTAGGGCCTGTCAGCTGCTTGAAAGTTTTCTCTCCATGCATTCCATTACTCACTTTACCCAATATTCATCTATTTCTCTAATCATTTGAAGGAAAAGAAGATTTGAGAGAAGAATCTGACAGTGGGAGGCCTTGAAGATGCAAGACACTTGAAGAATCTCCATTCTTGATGAGTATTTTCTTTCTCTTACTTCTTGAACTCTTTTAGATTAACTTTAGTTTGATTCATGCTTAGTTCGAACTCTTTTAGATTGCTATATTAATCATAAGCAAGTATTTTCTTTTAATTTAGGGATTTGCTAGGCAAAACAATGTTGTTGGATTCTGAGTCTATAAATGTGCTCGGTCTAGTTTGGAACAAATTGATTATACCTTGTTTTTTTATTTGTTCGTGTTATCAAATTTGTTTGCGTATATTTAGATAGGTGGGTGAAATACTGAAACGAGAGACTTGTTATCGGATTAACAAGAATTAAACTTGACTTTGTGACATTAGGGAGAAGATTGCATGTTGAGAGGCAAAGTCGGTGATTACAGCCTAGAATTAGGACTAAAATAAGAACCTTAGAAATAATGGTTATTGGATTGATTTAAAGAATTTAGTTTATTCAAAGAAAAGATTGAATTTTCTATGGTTGTTATCCTCTGAATCATTCAACTTAAGAAAGTAAATGTTTAATGCATAAGTTCAATTCATTGTTGGCAAAACAAATCTTTGGATGCCTTTTATTGATAAATTGTCCCTTATAGTGATAAAATGATGAACTAGTTTAGAAAAAATCATCCTCTTAGCCATTTACTTCGCTTAGCATTTTAATAGGATAAAATTTAATAGATGGCATTGGTCCTTATGAAACAATACTTGATTTTTAGTATAACACCTATGCACTTGCGGTGTTTGTCATTCATATAAAAATGGGCTCTGTGTGTCAATTTGTGTGACATATGCAACGGTGTAGAAATGTTACACCTTAAAAATTAAAAAAATTGAATGTTAATATTAAACCATTTATACATGTAGAAAATTTTTATGGCAAAATTAGTGAGTATTTTCTTTAGACATTGGGCACGACTATAAAGTCATTCAATTTGAGCTTTGCTGCGATTAACACCCTCTCGAGCCATGCAACTCCATGCTTTTTCTTCTTTAAGTCTAGTGATGAAATTTTTTCACATAACCATGGTTGGCATTGCTATCATGTAAGCTAATTGTCAGTTTTTGAAAACATTGCTAAATTAGATAAATGAGATGTAAAAGCATTACTATGCTTGAAATGTTCCAACCTCTTAAATGTCTAGATAGATGTAAATTTTTTAAATTTCTTGTGTTTGAAGATAGGCTCCCGAACGCATGACATGATATTAGCATAAAAAATGTAGTTTTATTTTATTGTATGGATATAGTTTCATTACATGAAAATTCCATACATATGTTTGAGATGCAACTAGCGTAATGACTTTGACAATTCTGTATAAGAAAATTGATCTTTAGCTTCTCACCAGATCTCCATGTGATGTGAGTCTAAGAATCTTACATTCTTTGAAGGAACACCATAAGTTAATGACTAATGATAAGGAGAAATATATAAAATATTGATACTTGCAACTTAGAAGTCCTTAGTTTGATTGCCTAGAAGGATGTCCTTTTTTACGCAATTACTGGCATCGCCAATCTGCAAAGTGGACTTCATGGTGTATAATATAGATGTGCAAATAACCAATCCCATAACATCTAGAAATGCGTACCAAAAGTAACATTAGTCAAGTACAAAATATCATATCTAGTCATTTGATATATGATGTTGAGTTAGTACTTTATAATACATAACAATGAAAACAACCTTAGGCCTCAATATTCGTGGAACATCAGTAAAATTCACAAATGCAAATTTGTAATGTGGAATGGAATCCCACTAATTTAGGATTCTTAAAATCCCGGAGGTTTTAATAAACCTCAATCTATAATGATGAAAGGCAAGCTTATACTGCTCATTAGTATCAAGTGGTACCAATTGAAGATTCTTCCTTGAGTAGACCTTTCCTTCTTTCAAATTGTTTTTGTATATACAAAGCTTATAATTGTAAATGGTAACTTGTATGGCATTTCCCCGTTCGATTGAAAATTAGTATGCAATATTGTGATAAACATTGTCTGAAATTATAAAATATAAATTATTATGCAATCTTGTATGGTCAACATGGTCTCTTGTAGTCGTGATTTATTAACGACCTTGCAATGATTGTCATTGTCATTGAATACTACAAATTGCTCATGGGGTAAGTCGAATATGTCTCAACTGAAGGCTATTGATGTTGCAAGAAAAATTCTAAAATTTGCCAACATCCTTCAATTAGACACAAGTGTTAACAATCTAAGTACTGTTGGACTTCATCCACTTGTTTATGTTATCCTTTAACTCTATTTCTTAGATAATTTCCCTTTCTGACAAAAGTAGCATGATCATGGCCTTTGTATATGCATTTATACAGATACTTGGCTAAACTATGCACAACTACATTATCAATATTAACATGAGCATCATGTTCAACACAAAGTCTTTGTTATATATGCACTTATAATGATTAGCTGTGAATTTTATCTGTGTCTATATTGAGTGAAGTCATTATCATCAACCACTATTGCTTAGAAAATTTTTTGGATAGTGCTTTTAATGCTTCCTATCAACTAAACAGGGCCCACATGGTTGATGTATTATGCATCTAGCTACATGTCTAGTAGGCTAGTAGATCTATCACATGATCTGGTGTCTTAGCACTAATGAACTTATCTAACTTTTTAGAGGAGATGGGTTTACCTTAAGGGGATAATGTCTATAGGATATGAGTATGTGGGTGTCTATAACTATGGAATTCAATGGCATGTATGTATAAAAAAACATAGAGGTGGAAAATTAAACTAGATATTAATCTTTGAGATGAGAAATGTCAAATGACTCAAATGAGTTATCTTATTTGGTGCTGACCATCAATGACTTAACCAAAAATTTTCTTTTCTTTTGGGTCATGAGACAATTGCTTAAACCTGGTCTTGAAAACTTAAGCTACCATGTCTAGTTGACCTTCAAATCTCTAGCCCGGAGGTATCTCAACTTCAATTTCGGGCAGTTTTGATTGCATGTAAGTGTAATGAAGAAATCTGGTAGTTCCATGACTCGGTAAATTACATTTGCATGTCATAATGTCATATCATATTTCGAGGAGCCAAATAAATGAAGACGGTAGAAAATGTATCTCCGGCATATTGATTAGGCATTCACATCGCTAGTATGCATTACGTCTTGCAGGCCACTATCCTCTATACACAGCTTTTCTTAATAGCATTTGAACCACACTAAGTGGTATTATCCAGTTCCGGCCTATGAATCTACATCAATTGTTGGCTCAATCAATCATTTTGCTTGAGAGTTGTGCGTCACCTTCTCTATCTTATAACTAAAAGTATAAAATTGCTTCACAGTCACATGTGATCATAAATGCCATTAGAACCTACTTTTGGTATAAAATCATTCAAACTATCAGTACCATATAGAGACAGGATAAGGAAATAATATACCAGGGCAGTGTTTCTTCAATCTTTTATAGGGATCTATCATTTTTTTTGCACTATAATGTCTCTTATTTCAAGCTTTTCTAATCCATCTCCAACTAATAATGTTGTGACCATGTTTATCATGGGTTTCATGGATTGGCTATGCTCTTTTGCTTGTATAATCCTTAGATGTAAATTTTAGACCTCTTTTAGAGCCGATCATATATCGCAAGCCTTTCTGTATACTGGAAATATGGATTCGCTATGTCTAACATATTCTATAAGCCATGGAAGATGTCATCTTGGATATTAGAAATTTCAATTGCTCCAACTGCATTTATATAGTTAGAGACTTCATTACTCGTTTCATGAATGTAGAGTCAGGCAAACTTTGGATTCGCTTCATGTAGAAGCAAGCTATCAATTCTATGGTGATTGGTCCACAAATGCCAAAAAAAAGGCATCTATTATCATTCACTATGTTGTCAATTTTTCTATCCATGGAAATAGATGAAAACATAGCATTTCGTGCCTTGATTTTGTTCTTCAATAGTGGGTCCCCAAATAGCGATTCTAGATAAGGTGGTAATGGTGGAAATAATGGCAATGCTAACTGACAACGTCGATTCCACAAACTAAATTGCAGTTGACTTCTGCTCTAATTTCTGCTATTTCCATCCATATAATGACACTACAATGTGAATATTTTACCATTCTACATCCAAATTCCCATGATTGTGAGAACTTATGTGTTCATTGTGGATGACCTATAATTGTGATTTCCTCATTCCGTTTTTAGTAGGGTCGACTGCAACTATGCCTTGGTATTAAGCAATTTTGGCTCCTTCAATTATGCTTTCTTTACTTTTAAATTGTTTCAAGTTGCTACATAATAAGAACCACAAAGTTAATCTTGCATCTTGAAGATTGAACCATAGATGATTTGCAAGATCATTAGTTAACTAAATTAAATATGATTTGTTAACCTAGTTTAAGCAAGTGTAGCAATTCATTTCTATCTAGGGCAAAATACACAGCCAAATATTTTCGAATTGATGATCATATCGTTCAATGATTAGTGCTATGATGTCCTAACATAGAAATTCATATAACTACACAATTCTCTTGGGTTATCGCACATATGCATGAATTCTATATTCAACACAGCTAATTAGAATGCCATAAAATTCATTTTTGATCTGATTTAAACATATTTCAAGTTGGGCAAATTTTATGATTTTGATAAGAGTTTGTTTCTAACATGTCTGTCTATGTCCTTGACAATAACAGTTCAAGGTGTTTTGACTCTAGCATTAAAGCTTTGGCAATTAATGACTCATGGAACTTGTCTTGAGACTAATTACACTTAGATAGACTGCAAGCAACTGTATATTCATGATCAAGGAATTCCTTGAAATCAACTCAGAGAAATAGGTTAAGACTATAATCACATCGCATTGAGGTTATTCTTCATAATGTTATTTTCGCGTTAGGAACTTTATGGTGTTCTACTTTTCCGCTCCTCATGCATTTCGTTGATGATATTACTAGCCAATATAGATTCTTTTTGCCTGAAAAGATGCTTTTTTTGGTGGGACAGAATGACATTTGTAAGATATGAGGAGGGGAACTTAATTTTAAGGCGTTGCTTAACTGGAGTAAGTGCTCTATATGAATTATTTTTTTCTTGGGAAGATGCAAATCATGTAAGAATCTTATAGATGCAGTGGGTAAATTATTATTACTTGAGAGGCAGTAGTGCTTGGATCGCTTTTGCTAGTTCTACCTATTCATGGGGGTGGAAACAGTTATTAAATAATCAAGGTTTTTTTTGGGGGCGGGGAATGTGGGGTGTGCATAAAGCCAAAGAGCTTATGAGGAAATGCCATATTTTTGGCAACTTTAGTATGGTGAATATGTATGATTTATAAGTGACAAAAAGAGGGAAATAGCTTGGGCTCTTGTAATTTGGGATATGTTAGTGTGTCCTAGGCATATTACATCTTATGAATATCCCAAAAAAAAAATACTCATCATAAATAAGGTTCTAAATTTTTTCCAAGTTCCTGTTAATCAATTTGCTATGTGTGGGAGAGTCCTTCAAACACATATGCATCTTTTCTTTATATGTTGAGTGCCTATTCAGATCTAGGGCACTATTTTGGAGTTGTTGAGTATTGCAAGGAGTTTGGATGCTACAACATGAAGTCAGATAGTTAATTGGCATATTAAAGGCAAAACAAGTAGTTCAAGAACTATTTACATGGCTTTATGTTGCATGAGATCTGGATGGAATGGAACAAGATGGGATTTGAAAATGAGGCTAGAACTATGCGGGAAATTGTTAGGCAATTAAATTTTTCATTTGTCTTAGACTTTAAAAATTATTTGATAAGGATACTTTGAGGTTCCCATGAGTAGTGAGAGTTTGCACTTTCTCCTCCCTAGGTATGCCTTCGTTGAGCTTTTCTACATATTGTTTATCTCACTTTTTGGAGTAATGATATATATTGTACTCTGCTCCCAAAATTAAAAAATATGGTGCAGTAGGTGGCGTAGACAATCTGATCATGTTTTTTGCCTAAGGATATCAACAGTTCATAGGTTTCTTGAGTGCTTTTCCATTAGTAAGATGAGATATAATTTTTCTAAAAATTTTCTTTATGTTAAAAGATATTTGTGCTTGACTTATCCCAACTTTAATGATGAAAATACAAATTAGCTAAATCAGTATCTGATTGCTAGTTTTGAATTGCACACAATGTGTTCATATTAACTAAGGTATTGCTCTTTTCAATTTATTCTTTTTAGAATAAGGTCAATTCAGGTTAATTCAGTTCAGTGCGATAAAAATAAATTCAATTCACTTTAGCTCAATTCAACATACACAAGTTCAAAATTGAATAGAAATGAATGTAGTTCAGTTCAGTATACTACTTCAAAAATTTACTTAGAATAGCTAAAACCCATGCAAATTAGCATAAAAATATAAAATCAAATAAATTGGTGGGCTAAGTTCTAGTAAAAATATTTAAAAAAATTGAAGCAAATACTTCGGTGGGATCGAATACTTTTACATTATATTGTATATACATTTCCCTTTTTAATTTTTTTTAAAGACAAATATGATATACATTCGAAGGCAACCCATTTAAAAACTTATTTTACACAAAATGAAAAAGTAAAGAATCTTAGTTTAGTAAAATAGAATTTTAGCTTACCGTTCACAAACTTGCTCAAATCTATTCGCTTACATAAATGATATATAAACTCCATTTTCATACTTGGGATCTAATCTTAAAACACGTTTCTACACAAATACGTTTGATGAACATTTAATGTAGTGTTTTAAGGTTGATAACTATCCATGTAAAGGAAAGATAAAAGTAATTATAAAACTAGCCACCTCCATTCATAATAACGATCCTTTGATAAGCTCCTATAGATTTGTGCTATTTATATAAAAAAGAGGAAATAATAACAAAACTTGCTATGATAGGCTAAGAAATATTTGTCATGCAAAAAAAAGAGGAAATAAAATCAAAACATACTAGTATCTCTTTCCAAAATGCTACAAGCTACTACATGTTAATAATTGGAAAATGTGATAATGGAGATCGTACCTAAATTAATAGTCATATTTGTTAAGCATTTCATCACGGCACAATTAAATGAAAACAACATTATATTCTAAGATGGACAAGTATAAAATATATAACTAAAAGCCAAAGTATAAATTGATTTCTATGGGAAACCATTTTAGATTGATGTCATGATTTAAAACTATCAAAAACAATTTGCTTAATTAATGGTATCCACTAAAAAAGGAAGGGGCAAATATTATGGTGAGAAAAAATAATATAGCTTTTAATGACGCAGATGTCCATCGATTACTATTGAGGGTCATAATCTCGGTTAAAGTTATCTTTTATGATATACTAGCTATGACCCGTGCGTTGCCTCGGGATTAAATTTTTAAATGGCTAAATGGTACTTCAAAATTATCATCAAATAGTTATTAGTTCGACATGAAGATGATAATTTCGAAGTACCATTTAGCTATTTAAAAACTTAATCCCGACGCAACAACACGCGAGCCTTAGCTAGTTAACTATCAAAGGTCATGAAATCATTCTTGAATTCCTGCAAATCTATAATGGATGTTCCATAGCAGGCAAAACAAAACTTTATAGAAGTAATATGCAACTTTTTTGTTTCTCATTTATAGGTAAAATTTCATTCTAATTCCAATAAACCAAGCACAAATTTACAGCTATCAAAGGTGAACCACCTTTTGAAAAGCATTGTCACAGAAAAGCATGCAAAAGAAAGTACCCATAACTATGGTATGAGGTTCTCAAATCCAAGGAGCATAAGGGTGAGCTTTCTTCTTCAAAAAACTGACACTAATCTTCCTCTTATTTCCGATTTGATGAAGTCCACAATCTGCTGTGGTTGACATTGGTTAGTACTGGTTACTGTCGAGCACTTTCACATCTTTTGCTCCACTTAAGTGATAAATGCAAGTACTAATGATAGTACAACTTATATGCTTCAGGATCTTACCACCTTTAATCCTCTAAAGCCAACTAGTATGCTTAAGTCTAATCCCCGACAGTGACATATATCATTCAACACTCTCTTGGTGAAGTTACAGTCCAAGAATGGATGCCCCATTGATTCCATTTCTGCATTACGTAACACATGCTTGTTGTCAAAAATCTGCACCCCAATCCTATCCGGTCTTT
>NCQS01124393.1:0-12310 GCA_002740445.1 Pachycereus pringlei | reverse complement strand
ATAGAAGGAGGATTTCCTGAAAATATTTAATGGAGAAAAACTAAGGATACACAGTAGGAATGAACTAAGAAATACTAATAAATCAAGTAGCCACGACTATGTAAACATAAGTACAATATAAGTACAACAAAGCGACGGAAGGTGCTAACACCCATTTCTGGGTAGGAGATGGCCCAGATCATATTGTTGATCTGGCTCTTGAAGACCTTATATGAATACTGAATCATAATAAAATTCCCTATTTTCTATCAAAAAAAAACTTATTCCCTATTTTCTATCAGGGAAAAAAAAAACTAACACCCATTTTATTTTCTTAAACTTAGTCCTTTTATTTTCATTTCTTTTTCAATTTATATTTTTCTTTTAAATCATAATCGCACTTGTTGGAGGAAGCAATTGATCTTATTTGATTGGTATCCAATATTATAAGCTAATGTTGTGCTCGTTGAATTGTCATCTCTAGTGCTAAAATAAGTTCTACGTAGACTTAATTTATTTAAGAGAAATTGCATTCTAGCAATATGAACTTGGGTGGTTAGATCATAAATAATCTGAACTTACGAAAAATCCTCCCATGCTCTAAACTTTGTACCTAGTTATTTGCAATAATCTATACGTCAAAAAATCTTTAATTGGAGCCCCAATCTTGGCTCATTGCTCGCCTAATTTTTTTCAATTTAGATTACTGAAAATAACTGGGCCCATAGTTTGGGGCGCTGAAGGGCTTTTCTTAAGTTTGGATTATTAGTAATCTAAATGCCCAAAGTTCAAATTGTTAGAATCTAATTTTTTTATTTAATAAATAGGTTATAATGTATTATTAACCTCCAACAATAAAAAAATTTCTAACAAGAGCATAATCAATAAGAGATAATTACCACTGACACAATTACAATTATAACAATTAAAATGAAGTCGCTATAATAATAACAATAATAATAATAATAATAATAATAATAATAATAATAAAAAAAGGCTTAAATAGTTAAATGTAAAAATTCAAGCATTTTTTTCTTTGAAGAGTCTGGACAAGAAAGTTTTATTTTATCTTGTTTTAATTGCTATTGATGTAAAAATTGCATTAGAACTTATATTTCTTTTGTGGTTAATACCAAAGTTTGACCTTTTATTAGGTATACTATATTTAAGTCAATTTTTTAAAACCAATGAACTTATGCAACCTAATCCTAAAATGTTGAAAAATAAAATGAGATTAATGTCCTTAAAAAAAAGGCATTGTGATTCCTAACAAAATACATAGTGTAAAGGAAGACATTTCCTCCTGGGATAGGGGTAAAGCCAAAATTAAAAATAAGGAACAGATAAGTTTTTAAGAAAATTTAACAAACGATAAAAGCTAGAACTTTAGGGCCTGTTCTTTTCGTGGGTAAATGGGGTGGGTAAAAAGTTGAAGTAGATTGAGGTTGATTGAGGTGGGTTGAGGTGGATTGCAGTTGGTATTTTTTTTTTGAGGTGGGTTGAAGTAGGTTGAAGTGGGTTGAAGTAAGTTGAAGTGGGTTGAAGTTGGTATATTTTTTGTAATGGGTAGAAGTGAGTTAAAATAATGAGAATGTGTGATAATTTATTAAGTTATTATAATTTTTAGTGCATTTTTTCGCTGAATGATAATTTCACAATTTTGTAACTATTTTTCTGGAAGTTGGAGGCCGGTACAACTTGTCAATTATTTTTAACGATTTGGGTTACAAATTATTAAATTTATGAAGAAGTGGGTTGAAATTGATTAAAATAAATTGAGGCAAATTGAGATTAGTTGAAGTTGGTAAATTTAAAACAACAAACGAAAAGAATACCAAAACTGAAGTAAGAACGAATGCAAATTCTAATAAAAGGAGGGAAGAGAGGAGAGAGAAAAAAGGAATCGTGCATCATGCACACTGACGCGGCATAGCTGTCATGACAGTACATACTACAATACTGTACAAATTATCGTGGAAACGGACAAAACGTCCCTAGAATCATCATCGCTCGTCATAAAGTGATGAAGATCGTTTTATTAGAAGGATACTGCAGATTTAATAAAGAAATGTATAACTGTTAGATAACATTTAAGGAGTGATTCCAACACTGCAATGCACTAGCTAAAAGTTGGTGATATATAAATACATTGTATCTTGTTCCAGTAAAAAAAAATTAACACAATAACCAATATACTATTTAAAACTGTGGCTAGTTTATCACAACATTGTATTTGCAATATTTCAAATTTCAGAATTCTAACAACATTACTAGCGAATTTTGCAAATGACATGAGTAAGAAAAATACTGTCCTATCAGGAAAAAAAAAATGCTGAGTAGGTATGTCTTCCCTGTTTCCAATTTTGAAGCAAAAGCGACATATACACTTATAGTTTTAGGGTTAGCAAAAAAACATATATCCATTTAAAACTCGCCGCATTTACAACTCAAATGGTTGTGAAAAATGGAGAAAAATGAGTTTGGATAGGATACGGAAGAAACAGGTATGGGCAGGGCCATATAAAACCCATAACCCGTTCTCACTATACCCTTTCCATAATAAACCCAAACTCATTTTCTGCACTAGAAAAAAATTTATTATAGTCCCAACCTGAGCTCAAAATGTAGATGTAAAAGCGAAATTCGCATTGTTTAATTATTCATCCAAAACTTTTGTTGCCTTAGGTTGTACATTGCAGCCGTCCAATATGTTTATGCCAGAGTTAGCCCGCACATTTTTTGCTAACAGTTGGGTTTTATAAAATGTTGCACAACTATGCGTACAAATATTTCTAGTTTATATACACCAGAATAGAATCTGAATACTTATGAAATTGGGTGTGTAATGGATAGGTATGTTTTTTTAACATGAGGTAGATATGAGTATGGAAATTAATTTTAAAAATGGATATAAACAAGGGTATAGAAAAAATCTCCCTCATTGCTAATATCCATAGCTTTTGCTTAAAAAAAACTCCTGCAATGAATTTCGGCATCACATCATCGCCAACAACAAAAAGAAAATCGAATTTCCACATCACAATTCACAGCCAATTAGCAGGCAACTAGGCATTGCTCGAACTTTACAATAGCGTCTGCCTCCGAATAGGCCGGCACATTCATATGAAAACTTGACGTTTGATTCATAATTTCTTTATGTCTGCGTGTTTTTCTTCTGGAAGGAAATTATCTTACAAAACCATCAGAGAGGCTAAAAATAAGCCTGTTTTTGGGATCTTCTTTTTAACTTATCAGAAATATTAATTGGTATTTATTACTAAAATATTAATCAGACTGAAATATGCTTAATAATTGAAGAAAATACAACTAGGTAATTTCAATAAATGCTTAACAGTACTAAATGGTGCTAAATTATGCCGAAAGTTGTTGAATGTTTACAATAAATACTAATGATAAGTCGAAAAGAACATAAAAAATTTTGTACAGTTTGTATTACAACTCCATTCCAACTAGCTTCATTTCCCTGTGATCAGAATAGCCCAAAAAAACTTGTCTCATTGAAACGTAAAACATTTAACAAAACCTTAGACTTCGTTTGACCCTTAGAAAATTTGGTTGAAAGAAAAGTTGAAAGAAAAAAATGTGAAGCAAAAAAAGTAAGGAGAAAATTAGTTTTTTCTCTTGTTTGGATTGAAAAAAAATATAAGAATTTAGATGAGGAATTTGAATGTTGATGTATTTGAATCATGATTGATGTCATCTAAGCAATGTGAGGTTAGAGAAGGTTGATAATTTTCCTCAAACTTTCCTCATAATTTTATGAGAAAAATTTTATTACTTGCTTCTAACAATTTTTTCATCTAACTTTCCTCCATATTTTTTTCTTTGTGATTTTATCTAAACCAAATACAAAAAAAAAAAGTAACTTTTTCAAATTTTTTTCTTTCCACCAAATTTTCCAAGTTCAAACAAAGCCTTAAAATTTTCAAAAGCAAAGAGCTCCTGAGTTATCTACAAAATTTTCAAAAACTGCACTAAAATAAGCTTGAATATCTACTTAAAAAATCTGACATTTTCAGCGGAAAAGAAACCCAAATTTTCGCACAAGCTGAATCGGGCAGATCTTGTATGATCATAGAAGTAAGTTGAGTTATGAAGTCCATATTCACATGTGAATTCTATGATCAGATTCATATAAGGAAACAAGAAAGAAAATGTTAAAGTTTTTCTCTTGTTTGGAATTGCCAAAAAAAAAAAAAAAAACAATTTTAAGAAATGGAAAAAGGAAAAGAGAAGCAAAGAAAGTGTCCGACTACCAGTCTACCACTCCCCTGTTCTTCATGATGGGCATTTCATTAGGAAAATTTCATTGACATGTGATACATCATTTTCCACCAGATTTTCCATCATACTCTTTGTGTTTCCAATTTTCCACAATCCAAACATGGGAAAGATTTTCATTTTCCAAATACAATTTCTTTCCCTCAAATTTTCCAAAGTTCAAATAGAGTTCTGTGAGCTTGTTACTTCAGGCATGAAATCTCATATTCAAAACCGGGGGAGATTGAAACTGGGAAATGGGAGTAGAATGAAGGGGGAAATGGATTATCTCATATGATATGTTTCGAAGGGTGCATATTAGACACCCTATAAAAGCAACAGCACAGTGGATAAGAAGTAACATATGGCATTAGGTAGAAGCAGCACGACTAATTACCTTACAACGGCAACATAACTACACTTCCCAATACAGTTGTTTCATAGGTTGAGTGAACGATAATAATGCAGGAAGTTCGTTCAAACTTAAGAACTCACACAAATCTAATCAGCAAAATAAATCTCTGTTCCATTCAGAAGTACCTGAAAAACAACAAAAATAGATAATCCCCAAAAAAAAAAAAAAAAAAAGGAGAGGAGGAATTAGCGCAAGCATATCTTAGATTTGCTGTTCTAGGCACTGACAATTTACCATGTAATCAAGCAGTAACATGCGTGGACTGAGCAAGGTAGAAATGAAACAGTGTTCTGCCCCTAAACACCAAAAAAAAGGAAAAAGAAAAAAGAAAAAGGACAATTTACCACGGCTAGCTAGAAGGAAAGGCAGAAGCAAGGAACTCCTCATCCTCCAAAGAAATCTGCATATTCTTCGATTTCATGAAGTAATCGACTGCATCCTCATCAAAACCCATCAAAAATCCAACCTTGATAAGCTCTGCCAGTCTATTTATCTGATCTTCCTTCTCCCAAAGCAGCCCTTGGGCTATGGCTTCAGAGAACCTTGTTGCATATTCGATTACACTTCTCTGACCACCTGATTTCTCCAGTTTTTGAGTGAAGAACTCTGAATTCTCCCTCTCCCACCGTACCATTTGGCTTGTGCTAACTTTTACAACTTTGCCTGAACCCATCTTCAAACTGTAGCTCACCGTGATTGGCTCTGGTGTCTCTAAGACAGTAACATTGAGAAGCAGTTTAACAGTTTCATGCCGGTCTTTCACTTCTATGTTCAGTGATGGGTCACCGAGAAAACCCAGAATGAGCATCACAAGCCCCTTGACAATGTAAGCATCATTGGCCTTCACTCTTTTCAATTCTCCACATTTGGAGGCAGAAACCTCATATATGCTCACAGATTTAGACATTTTTCTGACTCCAATCTTGGCATAGACATCATGCAGCTTAGCTTGGGGAATCGAGCGTATGTTTTTCACAGGACACCAAACAAATAATGGGTCTTGAGAAGATCTTCCAAAAAGATCCTTTAACAGAAGGTCATCAGGGAGAAAAACATCCCGTTTGTTAACCAAGTGAACATCATCAAAGGCAGGAGAAACAGCAGGGACTTTAGCCACACTTTCCGATATCATTTCCTCAGTTTTTGCGTTCCAGTGCCAGATAACATGCCCCCAAAATGCGCAGCACTCATCGTGTGATACCACAGGCCTTGTATTCCCCCACTCCATCCAAAGCATACAGTAATCATTGGTGGAGGGGCTTCGTCTAACTTCAAAGGCTTCCCAGAAAAATGTCAGCAGCTTTTGCTCGTAGTGCTCATCCAAAATATGCAACAATGAGTTAAAAAGCCCATGATCATCATGCAGAACACACTCCTCAGGATTAACCCACATTCCATCAGATGAGCTGGTAGGAACCCATACCCTTTTTTGAGCCCCATCATCAGGTCTCCAATCACATTCTCTCAAGTAGTCATAGATGCGCACAATCCTAGCAAACTCAGACTGGGATTTGATATGGTGGGCAAGTAATGAGGTGGCATCACTACTACGCATATCAACAATGACTCCAATTGCATCAATCTCTTTCTTGAAGGAGGACATAGCTGTGCCATAATAATCTTCATCAATGAACACCCCATCCTGCCTTTGAAGTGAAGACCTTAACTTGGAATCAAATAACAGGCACTCTTTAGGGGATTTATAGCCTACTGTGGTCTTCACCCATGTTGTTTGGTTTATCCTTTTCAAGAAGGTCTCAGGAAGAGATTTTTGTCCTTCTGTTGTGAAGTTTTTGATGCATTTCAGCAATGAAATAACACTATCAGGTGTTATATCAGCAGGATCTTGGGGGAAGAAGATGTGTTCGAAAACCAATTCTGAGCCTTTCTCAAAATGAACCAAAACTCCCAAGTTTTCCAGCTCATCTCTGAATTCATGGATGCTGTTTCCATACCACTTGTCACTGTCATCAACAAACGGTAGCACCGTGATTCGAGAAATGGACTGCCAATCTGCTCCATACAAAATGCAATCCCCGGGTGACCGGAAGTCAGCAACCCTAGATCTTAGCCATTTTGCTTCCCGAACACATTCTCTTAACTTGGCAGCAAGTTGGGGCTGTGAACTTCTCAACTTCCTGTAACAGGTAAGGAATGAGAGTACATGATTTTTAATAATCGATTTTGAGGAAGCTCGTCGCTTGAAGTCATTACAGAATGCCTTCCCTGCAGCATCCAAGTCCACCACAACCCCAAGTTGTCCCAATTCATATCTGTAATCAAGAATTTCACTCCCGTAAAAGCCAACATCAACAAATGGGAAACCCTCAAACACCTCCAGAATGCACCCCCATTCATGATCAAATAGGAAACATTGACCAGGATTCATATAGCCATCATTCGTCTTTAAACACTTAGCATTTTTCAATGAAGTCACTAGTTTCCCTGATTCATATGTATTGCGAATGCACTTGAGAGCAAGAAGGAGAGGCTCAGCCCTAAGATAATTCAAGCTTGCTGAAGGCTTGAGAAAGTTAATCACCATATCATAATTCCCCTTAAAACTTACCAGAACACCAAGTAGATCAAGTTCAGTCTTGTAATTGAGAATATCATTTCCATAATAACCTTGATCAAGAAAGGGAACCTTGCTTATTGCAGAGGCAGCTTCCCAGCCACCATCATAGAGGACAGATTCAGCAGGCAACCTTTCACCACATGAGGTCCTCACCCATTTGACCTTTTTGATGGTATTGATAAATTTATCAACTGGAAGGTATTTCTCCCTCAAAAACTTGATGAAATTCAGCATTGCAACAACCTTTGTTGCAGTCAAATTATAGTTAGTAGCCAGTGACATGAGATGCTTCCCAATGAATTCACATGCTTGTCCACAATCAGACATCACTCCAATTGCTTTTAATTCCTCCTCATACTGACTTATTTTATTGCCATAAAATCTCTCGTCGACCAAAGGGATATCAACCATATCAGAACCACTCTGCACCAAACTCCCCCATGACGAACTAGGGAGAAATGATTCAGATGGAGGCTTGTACTCAGTAAAGCCGCCGATTGTCACCTTCAGCCAGCTTCCGTTCTTTATTGAGCTCAAGAACTTACTAGGTATATCAACCCTCCTGGACCTTAGTTTCATTATCCACTCCAACAATAAAAATGCATTTTGTTTAGTAAGCGGTCCAGAGACGGTAGAGAAGGGAGCATCCGGAGGGCATATATCAGGAATATCAGACGCACAGGCACAACTACGCAGGAAGTTGACCAATGTACCTTTGGGAACAGATTGACCAGCATATTGCCCAGGATGCAAATATTCTTCTGCTAGCTCCACAAAGTCCTCCTCTCTCCATGGATTTGAACCCATCAGCTCCACCCAATTGCTCCCATTCGCAGGAACAAGCACTCCCTTCCACTTCATCGTCACACCACCATAACTGTTCAAAACTGGCATCTCGCTACATAGTCGTTTGACCTTAGACTCACTGATAAAACCCTTTGAAAATGACAGAGAGAGAAAATAAGCAAAATCCAAAACCAATGTGCGATTGCTTCCAAGTGATTTGCGAAGCAGAGATGCATATCCGTAGACATTGAGGATCTTAACAATCTCATAATCTCTCAACCAAGAAGATACAAAATCCATGTTCACAAAGAATTCTTGTGTTTTCTCCGGTAGGAAAACCAAATTTCCTGCAGATCGGAATTCCTTGCTCCAATCAATTAGCCAAGAGATATGTTGGGCACACTCCGATCGGCATAATGTGTATTGCGTCTGTGCTTCCCTTATGCTTAAAAGCGAGACATTGCCAGCAGCATCAACATACTTCAGGAGTGGTATACCCCTCACAGCCGTTCCTTCAAAGTGTGAACTCCAATTTACAGCAAGAAAACGAAGCAGCTCTACATATACATCCTCCCCAACACCCAACACGAGATTACAACTCTGGATGCACATTGGATACCACTTGATGTCAACAAACTCAATTCCAAGGAAATTCAGCACAGCATTGTACTCATCCGCATCCAACGAAGAGTTAAGTATGTGCTTCCCTAAAGATGACAGGTTGTGCAATTTTGCTCCCTGCCTCTTTGCTTTAAGCAATATGTTCCAGAAAGTAGGCATTAATCTCCCAACTTCTTGGGGTTTATGGAAGAACTTCTGCGTTGAGTGGGACTCAGATGGAATGATGTTTTCCTGAAGAAGCTTCGCTCTGATTGACTCCCTGATCACATCCAACTTTGGATGGCGCGAGGTGTTGATGGGCAGGAAATGGAACATGGATGCCAAGCTGGAAGCAGGTGCATCTTCCCTTGTTTTAACTAGGGAGACAAATGCATTGATAAAAGCATTGGGCACACAGTGAAGAATCCCTTGGTTCCATACATCATCCCATAGAATAGTTTCTCTAGATGAAGGAAGGAGGAAATCGGCCTGAATTATGAACGGCAAGTCTGTCTCTACCTCAGTGGGAAGGAATGCATAAATTCCCACGGAGATCATTCCTCTATTGAGACGTTTTCCATATGGAAAAGCTAACGTGATACTCCATTCATCAACATCCATCCTCCTTTCCACTTTATTCTCCTGCTTAATGGGAAACCTTTGCCTCCACATATAGTAGATGCATTCTCCTTCTGGATTATCACCATCTGCTGTCAAATGAACAGTATAGGATTCAGCATCAATGCTCTTCTTCTCAACAATGTCTCTTTCACTAGAAATAGAAACAGAGTGAATGGTTTTCAGATTTTGATCCATATTATCCTCCTTGACTGAAAGCCGCTTGATTTTTGAAAGAAACAAGAGAAGCTCAGGATGGAGATTTGACAGTTGCTCCGTGACTGCTTTGACTTTATTAGGCTTCAAAGGCAAGATCAAAGTAGTAGTTGGCAGCGTGCTACTATGACCATAGATTTTCTGAATATCTGAGACAGAGGGTTTGCTGTCAACCCATTCGGGGACAATGTAGGCAATGTCACATTCAGGACAAGGTGTTTCACTAAAACGGATTTGGTAGCCATTACTGAAGATATATGGTTGAGCAGTCAGAAGAAACACACTTTTGAACCCAATACCTGCATCAAAACTCAAAAGTATGAAAACGCATTAAGCTCTTCATAAAACCGCGAAATTAATTTAGCAAAAGTGAGAAAAGGCCGCTCATTTAGTACAGCCTAAGATACCATACCAGCAAAACCTTTCAAGCAAAAGACTAAAATCTAAAAAGAGCCAGGAATTTGAAATAAACAAGCAAGAGTGGACAGAATATATGACCAAGTTTTTTCTTCGCCACCCCCCTTCTGTTTTAGTCCCTCCTCTAAGGGGAGCATCTTTATCAAGCCATACATGTAACTCCTTGATTGAGATTGCTGTTTTTAGAAAATGCATTAATTATAATCACAAATATACAGGCCTGTTACTTTACTCCATCACAGAAGATAGTATCAACATGCACTGCCAAAAAGCCAAACCAGACTGACACTGAATTTTGAATGCAATTGTGAAAAGTGGCAAACACAGAGAGATCCTAAATAGAAATAGCAACCTGTGTTATATGATTGTGAGAGTCACACTGGACGAAATCATCAGTGAGAACTAAAAAGAAGCATTCCCCTCAAAATAATGAAGAGAAAATCAACAACAATTCAGACACATACATCAATAAAAAAACGAATCAAATAGTGGGACCAGACTAACACTGAATAATGAGTCACACTAAAGCAAAGAATCAAGCTTTTGGATTTACCAAAAGTCCTTTATGTTGGGTTTCCTCTGTAATTGGTGGGATCCATATATGAATAAAAAAAAAATACCAAAGTCATCTTGTTGTTGCACCAAATTAGATCAGAAGATGAAGTCTTCTTTTGCATGCTATGCCTAAGCATAAGTGAAAAAAATATTACCAAGTCATTTAATATATATACCACATTCTTCTACCATTACAATTAATGGTATTTGAAAAAGGAAGATTGTGGTGGACTTTGTGTGGCATTTGCAAAGCAAATTGTTGACTTCCTAAATATAGCCAAGGGCCTTGACTCCCTAAAAAATGGGGGCTACAGGTGATTAGCAATCCATCCCACAAAATAGAAAAATACTAACTAGTAAAATAATACTAGTTAGTGAGTGTATACCATCAAAAATAGGTGAAAGAATTCCACTAAAATTTGCTGAGAGTAATTTTGTATTCCATCATGAGAGGGTGAGATATTGAGTATACCCTCTAATTTATTAGAGAAGATAATTTGTAATCCTGCTATTTCAAATAGTGAAAGTACTTTTTGGATCTACGGTTCCATGATTTTTCCTTTCATCTTAAAGGGTTTTCCATGTAAAAAATTCCTGAGTCTACATATACTATATTTTCAAAATTTTTATTGTCCATCTTAAATTATACAAAGAGGGAAAATGGTCCACTTTCACTACATTAATCCGATTTTTTCCAACGCTTTATACCTTCTTTGCCATGTTTTAAATAAAATAAATACATAATTTAACCTAAGTTCACAACTTGGTAACATTCAACAAAACGAAATTCCAGGGTAAACATTATACATACTCACATTCGTTTGAAGGAAAGGTGTCCAGACTCTACAGGCCATAACTTTTTATGACACAAACAGACTATCCATCTAGGTGAAGCAACAATCAGATCTTTTTAGTAGGTCTGTATAGAACACAGGTTTGCACTATTTTTGCTTGGATATTCTATGAGGTAAAAAAACTGAGGGTTCATAATTTCACAGACACTTTCTACTGGAAAGACACACCCATTCCCTAAATGCTGATTAGAATACAATTTCCCTCAGAAAAGGTTAAAATATGCTTATAGGGTACAAACAGAACAGCCCAATTCAGATATGCTACTCATGGATTCAAAATGTGGCCGATTCACGACGAAATATCCACATCGGAAAGGTTTTTGAGTTAGCAAAACTACGTTTTCGCCACGATGTGGAATGCAACTTCCGTCTTAAAATGATTTTTTCCATATCATGACCAAAACCGCAATCGCGACTGAAACTGGATTTTGAATTGATACTACTACATGCGTGTATTCTATGTGGAAAGCAGTATAGTTAAATGCCCTCATGTGAAGGCTCAGTAATCAACTTTGAATTAATTAAGAGGTACCTTTCTCCCCAATATAGCCACGCTTCCTATTGCCAGCTTTGGTAGAATCACCAACATCGCAAATTGATTCCATATTTTTGCGAGAAAATCCTTGTTCGTTGTTGAATATCAACAGAGTTGCAGGGGCTCCGGTAGCCGTTATATCTTGAGCAGTGATCATGAACTCCAAGGATGGCTCTACTCCGTCTGAGTACTCATTATCTTCAGCATTCTGCATTGTTCCAAATTTCCATTAAGATGACACGCATTTCAAATAATTTCACTCTCAAAATAAATACAAAATGACTGGAATTCAATTCGCGGGGGAAAGCACACAATTGAACATACCAATAATGGAAAAAATTATCAAAGCTTACAATGTTAGTTACAGGCATGCAATGTATTTCTGTGCTTTTTTATAAAACCTTAATGCCGTTCATGCAAAAGTAAATCATGATCAAGGTCCACCAATTATAAAGGGGGGAAAAAAAATAAGGAAC
>NCQS01124390.1:0-11111 GCA_002740445.1 Pachycereus pringlei | reverse complement strand
AAGGGGGAGATTGTTAGCTTCCTTAAGCTTGCAATGGATTTTATAAATATGTTTTGGTGAAAGATAAGAAGAAATTGGTCCATTGGTATGCTTATTATAATAATGACGTACCTAGCCTCACTCATTAAAGGACCAAAAACTGAGAACCAAGCAAATAGAACAAGCAAAGGGGATAGAGTTCGATGATTAAGTGATCAACCAGGTGATACAGAAACACCACACCTGATTCTCACTTGGGCAGTTACCTTAGAACTTCCTGGAGACAGTGGAATACCACCAAGAAGGGATAAAATGAACTAGTGTATCACCACCTGAGTTTCTAACTCAAGATACAGCCACTAGGAGTTTTAAAGAGAAAACTGAGAGCAAGCTCAATTTCTAGGTTAATATTGCATAATCTGCTTATAAACCTAATGAGAGAGGCTTATATATGACTCTCTCTCATGCAAAAACAATGGCTAGCCAAGGACACAATAAGTACATATGCCAATTACATTGGCCTAGAGCATTACAATCTGATTAGAGCTAAAACCAGTGAGAAGGTAACACCTAATTGAGTCATTCTTGCTAATCAGGTGAGGTGTTAAGGTCCTTAGTATAAATGGTCGAGTGTAAGCTCCAAAAGCTTGCTAAAAGAGGCTGAGTGTGTAACTTGCAGCATGATTAGAAGGCTAACGATGGTGGTTGATAGCCAAGTACACAATCCGGATAAAAGGGTATTTTATGCTAAACTTCATGTGGTTAATAGTAATCTGTGAGGGAGCTAATCACCTTTTCCATCTTATTTGATAATATTTAGACATCCTTTCTTGGCTTGAGAGCACGTGAGGGATGCATGCCAAAAGGATTCAAGTTTCCCTACACAAACTGGCCTGATCTGGATTTTAGTCTAGATTGCACTGTCTGGACTTGGCTTTTGGTTGCTTGACCTTCTGGACTCCAAAATGGCTGAAACTTGATTTATTAGACTAAAAATAAACCAAATTGAAGATGGCAGGGGATAATGGACCCTTAGTCATGCATAATCAGTGCTGGTCATGGTGATAAATTGGGGCTAGAAACTGGATGTATGATTAGTGATCAAGGCTGCTTGCCGCAAGTGTTTCCTTACCAAAGCCATAGCCTCCATGATGTCTTCTAGGCTTGGACTTACGCTCTAGACCTCATCTTGTTTGCTGGAGTCCCTGGTACCTTGATCTCCAGCAGCTCCCTTCTTAAAAGGAGTTTGCCCTTAAACTTGGCAGGTCATCAGTTTCCTCATAATACTGGGCTGAGATCAGCCACATTGAAAGTGGCAGAGACCCTATACTTACTACGTAGGTCTGCCTTATAGGCATTAGGGCCAATCCTCTCCAGAATCTCAAAGGGACTATCTAACCTGGGCGTGAGCGTGGTTTTCCTTCTGCTAGGGAACCTTTCCTTTCTAAGATGAATCCATGTTAAGTCCCCTAGTTGAAATTGAGCATCCCTTCTGTGCTTGTTGGCCTGGTTCTTAGCCAACTCATTGCTCTTCTTAGTTCTGGCCCTAACCTTGGTATAACGGTCCTTGATCTCTTCTGCTCCTTTGCTTGCCTCCTAGCTGAACTTGGTGGTTGCAGGAAGGAGAACCAGGTCCAGTAGGGTGAGAGGGTTCTGACCATACAACTTGAAATGGAGAGAGCTTAGTAGCCTTGCTAGGGGTTCTATTATAGGCAAACTCAGCATGAGCAAGCATGTTATCCCACCCGTTAGTATTCTTACTCACAAGTACCCTAAGTAAGGTACCTAAAGTTCTATTATTCACTTCAGTCTGACCATCAATTTGAGGGTGGCATGTTGTGCTAAACTTGAGGCAGATTCCCATTTTCCTCAAAAGGGTGAGCCAAAAGTGGCTCAAAAACTTTATGTCTCGGTCAGAAACCATGCTCTTGGGCACACCATACAGCCTTACAATCTCCCTAGAATACAACTCAGCTATTCTTGATGCATCGTAGGTGGTGTGCCATGGAATGAAGTGTGCCATTTTTGAGAACCTATCAACCACCACCATGATAGAGTCCTTGCCCCTCTGGGTCCTAGGCAAGCCAATGACGATGTCCAAACTGACATTGTCCTAAGGAGCTTGAGGAACTGGCGGAGCGGAGTAAAGGCATTGAGGGAGTACATGACTCTTGGCTAGATGACAAGTGGAACACCTTTTGATAAAGTGCTCTACATCTTTAGTCCTTTTTAGCCAGAAGTAATGCTCATTAAGCATTGAGCAGGTCTTATCAACCCTAAAGTGGCCAACCAAGTCCCCTCTATGGATTTCCTGAATCAGCAACTCTCTTGTCCCACTTTTTGGGATATACAGTCTGCTTCCCTTGAATAAGAAGCCTTGATCAAGATGGAATGATCCCTGAAGGTAGTGAGAGCACTTCTTAAATAGTTCTTGGAAGTCTTCATCAGTCTTGTACAGCTCCTTGATCATTTCAAAGCCAAGAATGTCAGAGCCTAATGTAGATAGTAGCAAATATCTTCTGGAAAGGGCATCAACACCCTGATTGAGCTTGCCTGACTTATGAGGGATTATGAAGTGGAAAGGCTACAAGTACTCAACCCATTTGGCATGCCTAGGGTTAAGTTTATACTATCCCTAAATAAACTTGAGGGCCTTATAATCTGAGTGTAGGATGAACTCTCCACCAATCAAATAATGCCTCCAGTGCTCTAATGCCCTAATGATGATATAGAACTCCTTATCATAGGTAGAGTATTTCCTCCTTGTATCATTCGATTTCTCATTGAAGTAAGCCACAGATCTTCCCTCTTAAGTCAGAATAGCCCCTATCACTACCCAGAGGCATCACACTCTACCTTAAAAATCTTGGGAAAGTCTGGTAGGGTAAGAATGGGGGCACTGGTGAGTTTCTCTTTGATAATCTCAAAGGCCTTCTGTGTAGGGCCGATCCAACTCAAACCTCATGCCCTTGAGAACTTCAGTGACTGGAGCCATTAATGAGCTGAAATTCTTTACAAACCTTCTGTAAAATGAGGCCAAGCCATTGAAGCTTCTGACCTGCTAGATGGAGGTGGGTACTGGCCAAACCTTGATAGTCTTAACCTTCTCTTCATCAACCTGATTGCCCTAAGCTGACGATATATAGCCTAGGAACATCAGCTGAGGAGTAAAGAAATGACACTTCTCTAGGTTGCCATACAATTTCTCTAGGGCTAAAATCTGAAGGACCTGATGCAAATGATGGGCATGATCCTCTTCAGTCTGGCTATATACCAAAATATCATCAAAGGATACAACTATATACTTCCCTATCAGGGGTTTAAGTACCTCATTCATTAGTCTCATGAAGGTACTAGGTGCATTAGTCAGACCAAAGGGCATCATCAACCATTCATAGAGCCCTTCTTTGATCTTGAAGTCTATCTTCCACTCATCACCCTTATATATTCTGATCTGGTTATACCCACTCCTTAGGTCAATCTTTAAGAATATAGTGGACCCATGTAACTCATCAAAAGATCCTCCAATCTGGCAATAGGGTACCTGTACATGATGGTAATCTTATTTATAGCCCTATTGTCTACACGCATTCTCATACTACCATCCTTCTTAGGTACTAGCGAGGCTGGGACTGCACAGGGACTCAAGCTTTTCTTAATCATGCCCCTAGCTAGCAAATCATCCACTTGCCTTTGGATTTCACTGGCCTCTTGAGGATTCATTCTGTAGGCAAGTTTATTTGGCAAGATAGAACCAGGAATAAGATTAATTTTATGCTGGATTGATCTTTTTAGGGACAATCCAGTAGGGATGTCAGAGGAAAACACATGCTTATATTCGAGCAATAAGGGCTATAGTAGAGGGTGGATAATGAGTGGAGAAGGGCTTGGCTCAAGGTTTAGCAGAATCAGCTCTTGAACTGACTACAACTCATGTCGCTGGTATTTGAGTATGGTGATAAGAAAGACATCTAATTGGGGTGAGTCTTTGGGCTTTTGGGTTTGAGAGGGCTTAAGGGGAGTGAAGGTAATTTTTTTGTGGTCCTTTATAAAGGAATAAGTGTTCGGCCTCCCATCATGCATAGCACCTCTATCAAACAACCATGGTCTGCCTAGGAAGGCATGGCAAGCATCCATGGGTATCACATCACACCAGATTTCATCCCTATACCCCTTTCTAATTGACAAAGAAACTAAACATTTAGAAGAGATCTGAATACCTTCCCCTTAGTTTATCCATTGTATGGTGTATGGAGCTAGATAAGGGACTATTGGAAGCTTTAGTTTGTCTACCATGTTCTTAGAAGCCACATTAGTGTAGCTGCCTCCATCAATAGTCAGTGAACAGACCTTCCCTCTAATGGTGCATCTCATGTGAAAGGTGGCCTTTCTTTGCTCTTAGTTTTCAGGTGCAGCAAGGCCACTTAGGGCCCTTCTAACTATAAGCATCTTTCCATCATCTGGTCCTTCTTTACAATCCTTTAAATCCTTAATGAGAAATAGCTCCTCGTCTGCTCCTTTTTCTAGTTCCTCCATGCTCTTACAAGTGGCTTGATATTCTCTAATGTCACCACCCTTTTGTTGGGACATTCAGAGGCAATACAACCTAAGCCTTGACATCTAAAACACCTCCTAGCATCAACTGGTTTAGGAGAGGGATTTTTGGGTGTTTTAGGAGCAGTGGGAATGATGGTTCTGTTTTGATGGTTGAAATTAGGCCTTTGCTATGACAGTGGGGGTTTCTGGAAAGGATAACTCCTCTGAGGAGATTTGCTAGCTTCTACCTTTCCCTTAACCCTCTTCTATAGCTCCACTTTATAAGCCAATAAGCTCAGTTCATCCAGAGTTGTGTAAGGATGGAGCTCAACCATATTAGCTACTTTTTCATCTAAACCAACAAGGTACCTAACTAGGGTCTGTGTTTTATCTTCCCTCAGGTCACATTTGGGCAGGAGTTGCTTAAATTCCCTTGTATACTCCTCGAGACTCTTTCTACCTTGTTTCAAGTTGTGGAGTTTTAAGAAGTTATCTTGCAGGTAAGGATCTAGTAAGAAGTTGGCCTTCAACTTCTCCCTCATTTTCTTCCAGGACTTGATCTTGCTCTTCCGCTTCCTCTACCTTGCTCTCTTAGCCACCACATTAGACCACCAAATAGAAGCATATTTTCTGAGCTTTAAGGCCACTAACTTGACCTTCTTATCATCATGGATCTGCTTATATTCAAAGACTCTCTCCATTGTCTTGAGCCAATCTAAGAACAGATCAGGATCGAGCTGACCTTTAAATTCTGGGATGTCCATCATCCTGACTGCCTTTATTCCTCCTATGGTGTCTCCTATCTCTACCTCCAGAAGAAGCATCACTAGCGGAGGCAAAGGGATTGTCCTCATTTTCCTATTCAGAGGGTGCTGAACTGGAATCTCCATGTATGCTTATGCTACTAGATCTTCTCAGGCTTCTGCTTCGTTCCCTTATAAGTTTACCAAGCTGATCTTGGAGATACTTGACCCTTTCCTCAAGCTTAGCTTTCTCTCTTAGTGCTTGCTCAGCAACCTGTTTAGGAGACAGGCTAGATGACATGTTCAGGTTATTTATGGACTGGAGTTGTGTTTGGGATGCAAGGGTCGTGTTTGGGGTTACAGAATGGTCCTAGGATAGTAACCAAGGCTCTGATATCACTTGAGGTACCTAGCCTCACTCACTAAAGGACCAAAAGCTCAGAACTAAGCAAATAGAAACAAGCAAAGGGGACAGAGTTCGATGATCAAGTGATCAGCCATGTGATACAGAAACACCACACCTGATTCTTACTTGGGTAGTCACCTTAGAACTTTATGCACATAAAAACACCACAATAAGGGGCTAAAATGACCTAGTGTATCACCACTTTAGTTGCCAACTCAAGATACAACCACTAGGAGTTTTAAAGAGAAAACTGAGAGCAAGCTCAATTTCTAGGTTAATATTGCATAATCTGCTTACAAACCTAATTAGAGAGGCTTATATATGACCCTCTCTCATGCAAATACAATAGCTAGGCAAGTAAACAATAAGTACATATGCCAATCAGATCAGCCTAGAGCATTACAATCTAATTAGAACTAAAACTAGTGAGAAGGTGACACCTAATTGAGTCATTCTTGCTAATCAGGTGAGGCGTTAAGGTCCTTAGCATAAATGGCTGAGTTTAAGCTCCCAAAGCTTGCTAAAAGAGGCTGAGTGTGCAACTTACAGCATTATTAGAAGGCTAATATTGGTGGTTGATAGCCAAGTACACAACCTGGGTAAAAGGATGTTTTGTGCTAAACTTTAGGTGGTTAATAGCAATCTGTGAGGGAGCTAATCACCGCCCTTTTCTAGCTTATTTTATAAATATATGCGTGCTTTATTGGCCTGAGAGCACGTGAGGGATGCATGCCAAAATGATTCAAGTTTCCCTCTACAAACTGGCTGATCTGGATTTCAGTCTAGATTGCACTATCTGGACTTGTCTTTTGGTTGCTGGACCTTCTGGACTCTAAAATGGCTGAAACTTGATTTATTGATTGAAAATAAATCAAACTAAAGATGGCAGGGGATAATGGAGCCTCAGTCATTCATGATCAGTGCTAGTCAAGGTGACAAATTGGGGTGAGAAACTGGATGTATGATCAGTGATTAAGGCTACTTGCTGCAAGTGTTCTCTTACCAATGCCATAGCCTCCCTGATATCTTCTTAGCTTAGACTTGCCGTCTGGACCTCATCTTGTTTGCTAGAGTCCTTAGTACCTTGATCTCCATCATATAGTTTGATCTACCTTAGAATTACTATTGTTTAAATGTGCTATATTTTTAAAGTGGATATTTACATGTTAGTATTGCTTAATTGAATTTATATAAGCTCTCATAATATCTTTGAGATAGTTTAGAATTCAAATTTAAATATGTAACCTTTATGATATTATATTTTGTGATCCAAATTTGATTACGAGATTATGATTCTCTATATGACAATATCTTTGAAATAATTAAGATAAGCCTAAATGGGTTAATATCTTTTGAAATTACTCTAGATTAGGTACTAATTAGCGAAGAACTTCATCATTACATTAAGCAAGTAGATGTTAGAAATCAGGATTGCAACTGCTGAAGCAAACTGCCAAAAATCAAGGGCTTGATTACTGTACTTAAAGGTCTTGAACTGATATTGAAGACCATCCTTCCTCTTTTGATGCAATAGTCACTTCCCTAATGATCTCTCAACATTTCCAACATCATTGTCTATAAATTGAGACGTATTTATAGCTAAAGAAGACACACAAGAGAGAACACAAGCATCAATACTCATTTGCATACCTTGAGCTTTAATTTGCTATTCACTCATTTGAGTTGTATTATTCAAACAGTTGTAATTGGGTGGGATCATAGAGTTGAAGGGTCAACTTTACTAAACCTTGTTGAGGGTGTCAACTTGTGACTTGGAACCTAGAGTAGGTGTACTCTAGAGTTGTATAATCCCTCCTAACAAAATTAGGTTAATCCTACAGTTAGCAAACTCTAGGCGATGACTAAGCTTGGTTGAGGCTAACCTCGTTAAAAAATACATGTGTTTTATCCACCTTTATCTTTCTGCTCTTTATTTCGATTATTTTGTGACTTTGATCATCACCATAGTCACCCCCCATTAAGATGATTTAACTAGCCAAATCGGGCCAACAAGCTTAGCTTGTTCCCTCAACCTAGCTTGTCTTTCACATCTTCCCACCCTAGTTGTCTACGTAAACCAGCTCAATGCCTCGCTCTCAGTTTGTTATTATATCCTGCTACAATACCTAGTGACACTAGTGTAGTCCACTCCTCTTCACCTCCGCCAACCTCATTAGCATAAAATAGCATCTCGTTTCCACAAGATGAATCTCCGCCCTTTTCTCGACCTATAGCCTAACTAAAGGCCGTTACTAGTGTTCATCCTATACGAACTTTCTGCAAAAGTAGGATTTTTAAGCCCAACCATTTCTTGTCCCATGATACCTTTATTATTTGTCTTGGACCAGCTTCTTCCGAATAGACTCCTAAAGAGCCTAAATGGAGATAAGCATGGCGAAGTTCAATGCATTGTTATTGCTAATGAGACTAGAATCTGATACCTTTGAAACGTATTTAAAATTTAATTGGGTGCAAAATGGGTTTCCAGGTTAATGAAGTTTAACTAAAATGAATAATAAAAGTCCCAATTAATTTTATTCGACAACCACCAGCAAGCTGGCATTGACTACTATGAGAAATTCAATCAATTTTTCTAGCCTCTTACTATTCTCACTACTCGGCGTGTCTTGTCAATTTCCATTACAAGTGTGTGGACTATTGATAAACTTGATATGAAGAATGCTTTTTTTCTTGGCGTTCTCATAAAAGAGGTGTACATGAAGCAACTTCTAGGATTGTTCACCCTTTATGTCCCAATCTCATCTGCAAAATAAAGAAAGCTATATATTTATTAACTTTCTTCTGCCTCATAAATATGTATGTAATGGGCTATTAATTATATGTTTGTTTATTCCTGAGCTTCTATTATCATGATTTTTCTTCTCTATGTTGATCATATCATTCTCATTGGTAGTTGCACTGTTATCCTTTGTAGATTTATTTCTATTCTGTCTAATATGTATGCTATGAAGGACTTGGGTGATGTCCATTACTTTTTAGATGTGGAGATGGTACGATCATCTTTTGGCATATCTTTAACCCAACATATTATGTTCATGGTCTTCTTCATAGAATCTACGTGCTAATGCCAAACCTGCACATACCAAAGGACTTTTCCAAAACCTCCCTAATCCTCATATATGGGGCGTTATTTTTTTTTTTTTATCTATATGAGTATGCAAGTATGCTTGGTGCTTTGCAATATTTGACCATACTGAGACATGACATTACTTATACAGTTCATGTTGTTTCCTAATTTATACATGCTCCCTATCCTACTAACTTGCCTGTGGTGAAACAAATTTTCCAGCACTTGCAGTGCATACTTAGTCATGGACTCCATCTTTAGCCGGTTCAATCCAATTCCATTACCATTGCTTATTCATATGCTAATTTGATAAGATGTTCGGACTCCAGTTGGGTATGTTGCCTTCTTTGGACCAAATCTAATTTTTTAGCATTTCAAGACACAACCCAGTATTCCAAGTCTTCAGTTAAAGCTTATATAAGGTAGTCACCAACACCACAGTTGAAATGTGGCGGATTTGTAAACTTCTTGAAAATGTTGTGCAAGGACCACAACTGAGGACCCCTATTTAGTACGCAATGAATGGCTGATGCTTTTGATTGTTTGTATTTTAATTTTATTATATTTAGTTTTTTGAGCGGAATTTTCTAAATCTGGCAGCAACAAAACTAGACCAGAGCTGGTCTTGTTCTTGACCCAAGCAACATTCATTGCTTGATTCAAATGCTCCTGGATAGCAACCCTGATAGCAAATTTGCCTGGCTTCTCTTGCCAAAGCACAACCTAGCTTCCTAACCTAAGCGGTCATAAACTGTCTGGATCCGTGAGCTTGGTCTACTTCCTGGGGGCAAACTCTTATTCTGCCATGATCTGAAAAATTAAGCGAAAAATAAAAAGAAATAAAGAAAACAAATTTAAGCAAATTTTGCCAGTATGGGCCTAGTATGGGGTAACCCTCTCTTTTGTGTTATAAAGCCCAAGATATTTTGGTAGCATGCAGTTTGGAAATCCTAGGCTTGGAACCGATATAAATTCAGGCATTGGCTTGNNGCTACGGGCAGTCTGGCTATAAGAGAACTGCTGAAGAAGCAAGGTATTCCTGCACAGAATACCTTTGTCTTTTGCCTTGTGGATGGTTCCGATTCTTGTAACCACTTATTCTTCTAGTGTCCATTCTCAGTAGAACATTGGCATTGAATTCCAGATTGGTCATGTCAACCCCGAAGGACTTAGACTTTTGCTCATGAGCTTAAGTGGTATGCCTCTAAACGCTTTAGTTCTTCGTATACCGGCAACTGGAGAAGGTCTTTGTTCGTGTGTGCTACGAGATTTAGCGAGAACGAAATCAGATGAGGTTTGCTAACCAAGGTAGGACTTGCAATATTGATAGTACATAGCATCAAATTTGTGTGGTGTGTACGAGCTAGGGACTTTCATGCTCTTTGATCTAAAAGCTTGTGCCTCCTTCTACTTTTGGGATTATTAATGATAGTTATTTACCTTTTTTCAAAAAAGTTTAATCAAATAGTGCAACAACTCGATTTCCTAATCCCTTTTCATTTACTAATACAAACTTAGTGGCAGTGAAAAACCTAAGGGGGGTATTACCGCTGTATTTTGTTTTTGGAAATACCAGGCTGAGTATCAACCAAAACATTAATGCATAGATTATTCTCAAATTTAAGCTTAAGTTCACATGCTGGTGACAACTACATCAATGTCCAACTGAACAACAGTCTCCAAAACAAATTCAATCGGAAACTAGTTCATTTCAACTAAATCTTATGTGACATGGCCTTGCTCTAAATCGGGCTCCCATCTCCTTGCTCATGCACTTCACCTGAAGATAAAACATTTGAAAAAGTGAGATAAACTCAATAACAACCACCCCTAACAATCAAAACATGCACACAAATTCATTTCAAACTTGTTACACCTATTTTTGACGCCATTTTAGCCCTTATTTGACCCATTTTTCTCGGTGTTTTCATGTTAAGTTTAGATGAAAAAGGGTCAAATTCACCTCTTTTGATTCAATTATGCTTATAATGTGTTTTGTCTTACTTTCAGGAGAAATTCTCGGGTTTCGATGGAAAGAAAGATGTTAGGAGCGATTTAAAGGATGCATAGAGGTCCAATGAAGCCCCAAAAGCACAAATGAGAGCTGCAAAAAGCGCACGGTCGTGCTGTAGGAGTGCACAACCGTGCTGCAAGACCAGAAGTTACACACAGGCCGGTGCACGGATGTGCGTCCTGCCAATGCGTGAGTGCACGACCATGCATCCTCGAAGCACCACCATGCGTCCTACCAACCGTCGCGATTTAAGCAATTTTCAGCCTGTATAAAGGGGCTTTTTCTTTCTTTTGGAGGGGGGCCTTTTGTTGGGTTCTTGAGAGGATCAATTAGGGTTTATCCTAG
>NCQS01124359.1:11129-22768 GCA_002740445.1 Pachycereus pringlei | reverse complement strand
GATCTAATGATGAAGCAACTGAGGAAAATTAAAGTAGATGTAAGTATATGCCAGCTCATGGTGGCCTGTCAGAAGCATGGACAACTCTTAATAGAGGCACTGAATAAAATTGAGATATCTCCTAAAGCTATATTGGAAGAGATAATAACATCAATTATGACTAGCAAAGGCATTATATCCTTTAGCAATAAAGATCTCTTGCCAGGACGTGAGACGCACAACAATGTCCTCTAACTTTCTACACACTACCTTCAAAAGCATGTACCTCTAACTTTAGTCGATAATGGCATAGCATTGAATGTCTATCCTTAGAGGACGGCCAAAAGGTTAGGGGTCAAAGAAGAATAGCTCTCGGCACCATCAACTCACTTAAGGGCATAAGACAATTCAAAGCGGTTGGTGTTACGTATTATTGACCTTCCTATTAATGTCATTCCTATCAAGAGGAATACAAAGTTTCAAGTACTTGATATAATAGCTACATTCAACCTACTTTTGGGAAGACCATAGCTTCATGACCATCAAGCGGCTCCCTCCATTTTACTTCAGAAAGTGAAGTGTTAATAAAAGGTAAAGTATGATTGCTGAAGGTGACAGCCTATGTGCCACGATCACAATTAAGGGCTCAATACTTTAAATGGAGCATGATCATGATGACGAAGAACTTCACTAATTTGAAATAGTGGTGGCATTAGAAAAAGACAAAGGTTCTTTTGACTTTGGTCTTTATTCTAATCTGAATGTCAATGCCATTCTAAACAAGTGGGCTACTTTCTAGGAATAGCTATAGGATGGAGAATAGAGGGTTGGACTACTTTTCCCTTGAGACAGAGGGAAGACTATGAGTTTAGATTAGGATACCACCCAACGCTCGAAGAGATACTCAAGGCTAGACAATAAGGACATGCCCGAAAAACTATTACTAGGAGCGGGTACTCAAAAAACTACACCATTAGGCCTTATCCTCTCACTCTCCATAGACAGTTCCTGCGTAGAGGAGATAACTTTGCCTTCTACAGCTTTCCTGGACATTGAAATATAAAAGAAAAGAGACTCTTAGTACTGGGGTTGGAAATATTTAACAATTGCCACCTGCTAGAATAAGTGTTCATTATTGAGAAAAAAGAACAGTATGCAAAAGACTGGGTGGATCTAGCTGAAAGTAACATCTTTGGGATGTTGCTTGGTCAAGGCTACAAGAAGAATGAAGACCATGTTGTTGTTCTCTCCCTCACCATGTCTAATAGTGGATTCAATCCTGCTAACTTCGTTACTGAAGTTTAAGCCAAGTGCTACAACCAATTATCTTAGACAACTGAAGAGGAATGAAAAGTGTTTACTGTAGCTATAGGGGGTAGTATAGGGGAGTCAAAGATACGGTCTAAGAGTTAGTCTTTAGCTTCTGTGCCTTTAAGTGTTGCATCAGATGTATCTGTTTCAAATTCTAATAAGATGAAGTCTTCTGTTTGCTACTCATCTCATTCCTTTTCTTCTTACTACTTTGCCTCTTATAATGAAAATGAAGAAGAAACCCCAAAAGAATTAACTAAAGCAATTAAAGATCATGAAAATCGAACTTCCATAATTGAGGACACAATACTAATCAATTTAGGGACACCTAGGGAACCCCGAGAACTCAAAACAGGAAAATCATTAACCCCTCGGAGCAAGAAGAGTTTATTACACCCTTTAAATTATTCATGCATTTCTTTGCATGGTCCTACAAAGATATGCCAGGCACTGTTCGGGACATTTCAAAACACTAAATTCCTATCTATTCAGATACAAAATAGATAAAATAGAAACTCTGAAGGATGAAGCAGGAATGGGCCTTGAGAATAAAGGAAGAGGTACATAAGTAATTAGATGCAAAATTCATTAAGGTTGCGCACTACCCACAGTGGGTAGCAACTGCTTTACCAGTCCTAAAGTAAGACAGGAGAGTAAGAATGTGTGTAGATTTTAGGGACCCTAACAAGGCAAGCCTAAAAGATGATTTCCCACTATCACACATAGATGTTTTGACTGATAACACGGCAGGTCCCACTCCCTTTCTTTTATAGATGAATATGCATGTTACAATCGGGTCAAGATGGTAGTAGAAGATATGGAAAAAAGTACTTAAATCACCCTGTAGGTAGCCTTTTGTTGCACTGTGGTGACATTTGGATTAAAAAACACTGGAGTCACCTATTAAGGGATAGCTACTACCTTGTTGCACGACATAATGCATAAGAAGGCCAAAGTATATGTGGATGACATGATCATTAAATCCAAGCAAATGGATGGTCATGTTCAAGCTCCTCAGAAGTTCTTCACTAGACTTAGGAAATATAACATGCGAAGAAATCCATAGAAAGGTGCATTTGGAGTCACCTCGATCAAGCTACTTAGATACGTCATCAGTCTTAAAGCATTGAGGTTGATCCGTCGAAAATTAAGGTAATACAGGAAATGTAGCTACCTAAGACAAAAAAGAAATTATGATGATTTATAGACTTTTACAATACATTAGTTGCTTCACATGAAAGCTGACAATGGGATGTGAGTCAATCTTTAAGAAATTGAAGAAAGCAACAAACACTGAATGGGACCAAGAGTGTTAGGGGCATTCGATAAAATCAAAGAGTATCGATCTAATCCACCAGTTCTGCTACCCTCGCAACTAAGCATTCCTTCAATCCTATAGCTCACCACGACAGGCACTGTCATAGGGTCATGCTAGCCTAGAACATAAAGGGAGAGAAAGGATCATTTATTACATAAGTAAAAACTTCCTCCAACACAAGATCTACTATATAGCCTTGGAAAAAAACCACCCTAGCATTAGTATGGGCAACCAAGAAGCTCAGGCACTACATGCTGGCACATATGGTATATGTTGTAGCTTAAATAGATGCCATATGATATTTGCCCTAACAACCTGTAATAAGTTGCAAGGTGGTTAGGTGGACTATAATATTGTCAGAGTTTGAGCTACATTACATGCCGTAAAAGTCTATTAAGGGAAGGTTGTTTATAACTTTTTGAAAGATGTACTAATAGAAAACCGACAGGAAGAACAGTTTGACTTGCCCGATGAAGAAATCCTCCAGGTGGAAGAAGATCTATGGATGATGTACATTTCCAGGGCTTCCAATCATAAAGCATTAAGGGTAGGCATCCTCTTATTTTCACCAGAAGGAGCACATATTCTTATTTCAGTGAAACTAGAGTTCGAGGTTACAAATAATAAGGCAGAATATGAGGCCTGCATCATTGAGTTACAGATTGCCATAGAGATAGGCGTGAAGAAGCTATATGTAAACAGAGACTTTAATTTAATAATTAATCAAATATCCCGGATCTGGAAGGTAAGAAGTGAAGCCTTGGCACCATACTAAGCTTACTTTATAGATCTCTCCAAGCATTTCATCCATATTACATACACTTATGTCCCACTATAAGACAACTAATTTATAGATGCGTTGGCAAAATTGGCCTCAGTGATTAACATCCCTAGGGGTGACCATGTAATGCTGATAATAGCGGATAGGAGGAGCAGACCAGCACACTTCTAGACCACCGAAGTGTACAATGTCGACCTCACTACTTGGTACTATAACATTTACTAATACTTGACTAAGAAGGAATATCCACCAGGATCTTCCCTGAAAGCCCAGCGAGTGTTAAGGTTGTTAGCCTCATAGTACTTTGAGGATAAAGGGAGGTTGTATAGGAAATAGACATGGGCAAGAAGTTGCTCTGTGTAACACAGGATGAGGCTCGTGAGATCATGAAGGAAGTTCATGGTAGGAAACGTGGACCCCACATGAATGGGAGAATGGTAGCCAAAAAGGCTCAAAGGCTGCGGTATTACTAGTCCATAACGGAGGGGGATTGCTATGCATATCCAAGTAGGTGTTATAAGTGCCTGGTTTACACTAACTTACAATATCAAGCTCTTTCCTTCCTCTCGATGCTAACCTCTTCATGGGCTTTCTCTGTTTAGGGCATCGACATGATAATTGATCGAGGGAGCCACTTCAAAAAGGAAGTAACAACTCTAGAAAAGTATAGAATTCAACATCATAAGTCTTCACCATACTTCCCTTAGGCAAATGGAGCAGTCGAAGATGCCAACAAAAATGTCCAGAGGATAACTGAACAAATGGCTGAGAATTATAAAGATTGGCGTGATAAATTCCCATTTACCCTTTAGGGTATAGGACATCAGTCTAGACCTCTACATATATAACACCATATCCCTCATGTGTGGAATGGAAGCAGCAATGCCAATAGGAATAATAATACCCTCACTTCAGGTGATCGCTGCAAGCCAAATTCAAGAGTTAGAATAGGTGAAAGCCCAGTATGAAGTATTGGTAATGGTAGACGAGAAAAGGTTAAGAGCATTACATAATGTCCAGAACTATCAAACCAAAATCTCAATAGTTTTTAATAAGAAAGTTAAACCAAGAGATGTATAAGAGGGTAATTGGGTGTTGAAGGAAACAGTTTCACTGATACATGACTCAAGAGAAAAATTTAGGTCCAACTGGTTGGGGTCACACATCATAATGACCATACTACCATAGGGAGCTGTAAAACATATCGATATCAGCAAAGAGGAATATGCTAAGATACTCATCTCGATCAATTAAAGAACTACTATGCTTGAAAGTTCATGGAGACTATTAACTGAGCTCATGACAAGTTCACAAGACCCATGTAAGGCCTGGAAAAAAAAGAAAAAGAAGTGTAACGAACTACGGAGGCCTGATTCCATATACAAAGGAAGCCTTACCTGGCCTAGCCTGGCCAAATCCAAAAAATTATTTGCACAGAGAAACGTGGGTCCAGGCATAGAAGGTATGAATTGAAGGGGTTTTATGGTAATTAGAGAAAAAATCCACACTTTTATTACTATGCAAAATTCTGAGAGCGTACAACTCAAAATAAAAAGTCCTAATAGCATTCAACTATGGAAAAGCACTAAACTTTATTAGCAAAACATAGGCAAAGCTTTAAACTCCTAGTCCTTCTTTAACTTCTTGACAACCAGGGTAGGGATGTCTTCCCAGGGCTAGGATCCTTTGCTCTTTTCTTTCCATTTGAGATGAGTCATTTTCTTTCCTACTTCTGATAAAGATTAGCTTAGCACAAATTGCCTTCCTCGCCTCTGCATCACGCTCGGCCACCTACACCAAATACTGCTCAAAGACATGTGCAAGGTGTGGGACAGATGGCACCGTAACAATGGGAAGTTAAGCCAATAGTTCTTCCAGCACTTGATACGAGAATACTCATTCTTGCAAACTTTAGGGACATGACAGTTCATTGCAGGGATGCACTGTCTATGATAGCATTGCCTCATTAGTCAAGTCGAAAAGTAATTGGCTCCCCCAAATAATCTAAGAAGCCAAACATAGGCAAATGTCTTCTCATTAGAGACAAGGTACCGTATACGGCACCAACGAACCACCTAGCGGAAGGGATGATCTTTCTCCAAGAAGCTGATCTATCTAGCCTTAGGCTGATCCTTGTATAGTCTCCTACTTTGGTAAAATTACAAGGTAAGGCATGTATCCATATTCCTAGGGATCTTTATCAACCTTAGCAGCTCCAGTAGCCATATCTGTATGCCAATAAAAACATCAACAGGGTATAGATATCAGTCGGTATCACCAAAAAAGGGAAAAAAAGGAGAAGAAAAGTAAAAAGAGAGACTAAAAAATTGGCCAGTTTACAAGTCATAGAGGCTACTTACAATAATGTGGGCTGCCAGAGAAAAACTAATTTGGATGATGACGGAGTCTGTCTAGACATAAGATAGTTTTAGCAACAATGAAGGACATAGGAGTTCGGTCACTATACATCCCCTCGGCAACACTTAGTAAAGTTGCAAGACCCCTACTTAAAGTGCCACCCAAGCATGAGGAAGCACTAAGAAGACTTAGGATGCTAGCCTTACGCCTGAAAGCATTATTAGTAGCCCAACCATTCTTCTGTAGATAAGAAGTTAGGACGACAAAGTCTAATTTATCCCCGAATAATATGGTGGCCACACTCTTGTCATCTAAACCAAGGGAATAATCATAGAGAGCAGAAAGGTTACTAGAGGTGGTCAATAAGGCAAGAGGACAATAAAGAAAAAGCTAAGGATAGCACTAAATTCCTCCACTAATGAGCAAAGTTTGTGATATCTAAAGTGGAAACATGGAATTCGGGATCCTAGAAGGTGGCGGCAGCTCTAAGAAGGTCCCAAGAAATTTTAGCTTGTGTAAGCTAAGAAGAATAGCTAGATGGGAGCTCTTAAGGTCATATTTGTCGGCAGAATCAAGGGAGAGGAACCAAGAATTCAACTCTTACAAGGCAGCTATTTTTTCTCAAAACCTTACTCTAAATTTATGAAAATTTGGAGCGTAGGAGGTGTTAACTTATAGCAACATCAGCGTTTGCCAATTCTAAATAGGCGTTGCTACCGATTGGCTTCTCAACTATGCTAGGGGATATTGAATCAAATTTGTACTCGGCAAAACAATTAAGCAAATTCGACAGCACGCCCAATTAAGGGTACCGGTCGACACCTTAGGCCCTTACTGGGCCACTGTAGTTTCCTATTCTTTTTGCTTCATTTATTTCAGCCTTAGCTTGGAAATTTGAGTTGGTTGTAAAATGGTTGCTATTCAATAACATCTTGGATTATTACTCAGGACCACAATGCCCTCTAATTACTTATTGTTTCCTTTCATATTTTCATATTTTTACTTTTAGGCAAGTGGGGGCTGATGTGAATTAGAGTCAGTATGAACATGGATAAAATTTTCTTACATTAGCATTGCATGAAAGTGAAATGAAATTACAGGGTCATAGTCAAAAGCATCACACATGGACCTAACAAACTCCCCTACTGATTATCTGAGGACCCATTATTACTTTCACCAAAGAGGTAGTCCGCACAGCCCGAAGCAAATCCTGAATCAACCAAAGCATGTTGGCCACATCAGCACGAATTACCTCTAGGAGCCTAAGAATGGTAACGATGATCATCATGCATCACCCCAGAAGAGGAATCACCATATAAAATGCGAGGCACATAAGATTCCCCTAGTGAAGTAGACAAGGCATAAGGATCCGTAGGATTGTACGGCTGAAGCGGCTCCACCTATAACCGTAAATCCGGACGAGGGATCCCACCGCCAGCACAAGAAGACTCAGGAATATCTTGAGCCCTATAGAAGAACACCTTCTAGATTGAGAAGCACAGGATCTTTATGGTTGAACATATTCTTCAAGATCGAATGACATAGATGAAGAATTGATGAAGAAGAATTAACCAGGGAAGATGAAATATAACCTCGCTTCTAGGTGAAATCTCACCTTATCAGCCTAGGCATGGTGAAAGGAGAAAACGTTGACAAACGCCCTCTGTAAGGAATGGACGTGGCTTACTATCAGCGTCGATTGCTATCAGTTGTACTAAAAAAGAGAGACGGAAGAGTTAGAAGGGCTGTCAACCAACTTAAAAATATGGTGAGGAACATACTTACCCTAGTAAAGATAGAAGGAAATAAGAGTTTCGAGCATTCTGATCCAGGGACTAATGAAACCTCCACATATGTAGCCTCTCCCCCTTCTTTTGACACCTTGATATTTAGGCTCGAGATGGGAGCTTCAGCAACTGTTACCCATATATCAAGGATTTTAGATGTCAATAATAAAATGAATGCATAAGAGCATAAAGTACACATACCAAGTGGGTCACAAGACGTCCGAGATAAGCCCCATAGTCCCCTTAATGGTCTACATAGTCAATGAAACAAATGCCCTCCTACATTTCTACCTTGTCCTCAAGGGAAAGTGTCCTCCTATAGTATATAGACTGAGGAGGGTCCAAAGGAACGAACTAGGGACATTGACTACCAAATTGGGAGCAACATGCTCACCCAAATACCAGAAAAAGTCGAATGGTCCTTCCATAAAGATACTGCATTACGTATAAACCAGAGCAACTTCAACTTCAGGAGGAAGAACACGGTTTCTCCATGGGTGAAAGTTGACCCACAAAAAAGAGAAAATTGAGTAGAAGGAAATCTCCTTTGCTAAATCAGTTCACAAAATAAAAAAGAATTTACCATTCGTAAAGCATTAATAGCTGCATGGGAACGTTGAAGATCTCCTGACTCAAATTGCTTCCCAATTTTATTTTCCTTAATCAGCAAATCCATGTCTAAAAAATTTACAGGCGCTCAAGATAGCTATGAATGAGCTAGGAAATACTCATAAAACTATAGTTACACAAAACAGAGAAAGTTAGGTGTTACCAATAAAGAAGAAAAAAGAGAAGGAGGAGGAATCCTACCAAATGACTCTCCATATACTCCCGAGGAGTGTACTTATATGTTGCTCCCCATAAGTGCGCTTAACCTATGTGACTACTTGGCACATTTCACACACTAAGGTGGAATATGTGGGAACTCCCCAATTCGAATACCTTACACTGTCTAAGTCAACTAAGTTGACTAAGTAGTGTAAGTGGCATCGGTTGCCGAGGTTGACAATGATAGTCGTGCCGAGAAGGAAAGTAAGAATTAACTGAGATTGTTTATCCAAGGAGTGTTGGGCCTACCACTCATCATCATTCATTACGTCCTCCACGATATTGTAGGAGAAGTGATTTTAAGGAGGAATAAATCCATGATTGGCCAAACGAGATGAGGGATTTAATCACAATGAACATGAAAATCCTCTTGATAGACTAACGGCTCTCCTATGAAACAAAGACCCGTTGCCACGACGGAATCAAAAGGAGTGATAGTCATCTCACCGAAAGGGAGGTGAAACATGTTAGTGGTATCCCAAAAATTGCTCAACCACCCCATGAGTGATAAAGCTATCAGTTAAGTCTACCACCCCACGTATCGCAGAGTGGGAGGCGCCAATCCCCGCATTTTCTACAAAAGCTTGAATTTGAGCCCTCTGTGCACCAAGTTCCAGCATGAAATTTCTAGGGGCACCAGCACCGCTATTTCTATCATCTTGCAAAAGAAAGAAGAGAACGTATTTCATGTCCACGCCTAATGGAAATTTAAAAGGCAAGTAGTAAGAAAACAAGTAATATGTTGAATAAACTCTTACTACATTTACAGCTACATTGCTGGATGCATGGCGTCCAACATCTAGCAAAAGGTCATGCCCACCCTAGATATTAACAGACCTCCATTCTCTTTTGATGAAAGAATCTTGTAGAAGCCTTACTTTCCTACGAGGAGGATGAGCTCTTCTTATGCTCATGATTTTCTTTTAAGGCACAACTAAGAAAAGGATGATATGAATTATGCAAAGGAGAGGAAGCTATTTATAGAAAAAGAAGCCAAACCGAGGGAGGTGCACACCGGTCGAGTTCTACAAACAGGTGCCTTGCTAAACAACAAGCATCCAAGGAATTAAAAAGTAAGAGAAAGCAAGCAAAAAAAAAAAAAAAAAAAAAAGAAGAGGGCCATACCTAGGGAACCCACCAAAATCTCTATCAAACGGAACAATACAATGTTCAAAGCATCCAAGGAGCTAGAAGCAATGAAAAAAAAAACCAAAAGTAGTTATACTAGTGGCCGGTGCACCCATCATCATCCATACAAACTTTAGACAAGAATGTTGTAAAGAAAAGAACGAAAGACATAGCCAAGAAAGCCAGCCAATTCCCTAAAGAGGGAGACACACATGCACAGACTAGTCAAAATAGAAACAAAAAAAAAGAAGAAGCGGCGGCCAATAGTGAGTGTTAGTCGGCTCCCTATGCTAATTGGGGCCATAAGCATACATTAAAACAAGTGGCCATTAGATCATCAAACTAATGAATCATTAGCACATATATCGCATGATGATCAAAGGATTATCAATGTGTAAACCGGACGATGAGCGAAGAAATAGCCGAAGGATTATCTCTATCTAAATCGAATAATGATCAAAGAATTATCAGTGCATAAATCGGACAATGATCGAAGCGGTAGCCAAAGGAATATCAATATGTAAATCACACGATAATCAAAGGATAATCCATATGTAAATTAGACGATAATCGAAGGATTTTAAAGGATTATTAGTGCATAGATCACACAATGATTAAATAATTATCAGTGCATAAATCACATGATAGCTGAAGAATTATCGGTATGTAAATCACATGATAATCAGAGGATTATCAATCTGTAAATCGGATGATAATCAAAGGATTTTAAAGATTATCAGTACGTAAACCAAATGATGATCGAAGGATTATCAGTGTATAAATCATACGATGATCGAAGAATTGGACGCCAGATTGCTAGATCAGTAGCAAAGGTCTACTACTCCAGCAATAAGGGGAAGAATCAATCAGTCTCGCTAGACCAGCAGTGAAGGTCTGCTAATATCACGAAAGGATAAAGTTATCTACTTCAAAATGAAAGAAAGCATGGCCTTAGACCTTCAAATCCAACACTAGTCAAGGTTGAGCCACTTCAACAAGGATGGCTAGGTGGTGAAACTTCAAGACGTCCAAATCAAGGCAAAATTTTAAGCACTTACTTCGACCTTCGCCTTACTCAGGCTCGATCAAAGTAGAGCCTAAAAACTATAGAGACCTAAAAATGGCATTTAAATTTTAGTTATCCAATGATGACAAAATTAACCAAATCATGAACTCGGAGGACCAATGAGGTGATTAATCAAAATAAAATGGTAAAAAAAAAAAAAAAAAAATAGTGAGAGCCCAATTAGAGGAGAGATGGCTCAAGCCAGCAAGGCTTATTGGGACTAGAAGCCAGTCGGTTTACTGTGGATGGAAGCTAGCCGTTTTTCCATTTTTCTTTGCTTCTTTTTTTCTTAAGTTCAAGCCCATCTCGGTTAGTAGTGCTAATTTTGTAGGCACATCTAGTTAAAGGCAGATTCCTGATAGCATGAGAAAAGTCATTAAGCCTAATATGATTAGGAGTTGGTATTCTTTTTCTATGCAGGGTCCATCTAATTATTACCTATGAATATGGTGCCTCGAAGAGAAAGTAAGAGGGAGAAAAAGAGAAAAAAGAGAGGAAAAAACAGGAAAAAAAGGATTGAGTGTGCAATCAATCAATCAGTGAGAACCAAGCCAATTTGTGATACTAAAATTGTTGAGAGTTCAGTTAAGAGATTGTGAGAAGATTGTTGTTATTCGATTATAATCCAGAGTCTCTCATCTAAGATAGGCACCATGATCACTCTGTTGAGATCCCCAAGTAATCAGGGGGGTTGACTTAAGGGCAAAAATTTTATTGCTCTCTTCCTATTTTATCTTTTCACTCTTATTGTGTTCTTACAAGTCAATAAAGATGTCATTTATTTTGCCTATCGTTGTGTTGCGTGAAAAATTATACCTTTCTACATGATTTTATATGAAATACTACTAATGTTTTCATGATTGTATGTTAGCATAACTAAAGTTTTAGATTTTCCATATTCAATAGTAGATGGGGGCAATGATGACGGGGGGTGATGTGCTGCACATCATTGCATCATCGTGCATTCAACCCCGAATCTAGATTCTCGGTTCAAGACTAAGGAATCAAGATGAGTCCTCACACTAGATATTGTATGGCGGCTTTTTGAAAACATTTGAAGTTGAATCAATTTATCCCTTTGGC
>NCQS01124280.1:0-11116 GCA_002740445.1 Pachycereus pringlei | reverse complement strand
CCTAGTTGAAGGAGAGATGGGTGTGTCTATGGGCTTGGCCGATTCCATTCTAAACCGCTTAATTAATTTATTAACATATTTTTGTTGATGTATCATAGTTCCACTTGAGGTTTGCTTGATTTGCAAGCTAAGAAAAAGTTAAACTCACCCATCATACTCATCTCAAACTCACTCCTCATCAATTTTAAAAACTCATCACATAAATTACTGTTGGTTGCACCAAATATAATGTCATCAACATATACTTGAACAATCAACAAATGGTCTCCCTTTGATTTGAGAAACAAGATATTATCAACCTTGTCCCTTTGAAAACCATTACCAATTGAAAATTTTGACAAGCGTTCATACCAAGCTCTAGGAGTTTATTTTAAACCATAAAGAGCTTTGTCAAGTTTAAACACATGGTTAAGCAAATCATGATTTTCAAAACCGAGGGGTTGGCTTACATACACCTCTTCCATAAGGTATCCGTTGAGGAATGCCCTCTTGATGTCTATTTGGTACAGCTTGATTTCCATGTCGGCTGCGAAAGCCACCAAAATGCGGAGAGCCTCGATCCTTGTAACAGGTGCAAATGTTTCCTCATAATCGATCCCCTCTTCTTGATTATAACCCTGAACCACCAACCTGACCTTGTTCTGAGTGATCTTTCTGAACTCATTCAATTTGTTCTTGAACACTCACTTAGTACCAATTATCAATCTATCCTTAGGTCATGGTTCAAGGTTCCTTTCGAACTAATGAAGCTCCTCTTACATAGCAGTAATGCAGTTAGAATTTGTAAGAGTTTCATGAACATTCTTTGGCTCAATATTAGATAAAAAGGCATAGAAAGCATAAAAGTTTTTGAGTTTAGATCTGGTTTGCACCCCTATATTAATGTCAGACATAATCTGATCAAGGGGGTGCGAACTCTGGTGCTTCTGGGGTCGTGGAGTAAATGGATTCACAGAAACGTTTTCTAATCTCCCCTGGGTACTTGATGAAACAGGTTCTGGATCTATTCTGAAGCCTGTTCCCACAATAGCTCAGGAAGGATTCGGTTGAGTGGGTCGGTTCTATTCTAAATTAGGTTCAGGAATGCTTCCCCCTGACTGGCTTGCTCTTTACCCACCTTCCACACTATCAGATCCAGGACTTGGTTCACCTTCAGGAGCCTTACCGTTATCTACCATAGAGCTTTGAGTGAGCGAGATGTCTTTTCTTATAAGATCAAGTTTGAACTCTTCATCCTGTGTATCATGCTCAATCAAGGAGTTAGTGTCATCAAAAAGTACATGTATACTCTCCTCAACACACAAGATTCTTTTGTTAAGCATTTTGTATGCCTCACTGTGTGAGGAGTACCCTAGGAATATGACTTCATCACTTCTAGGGTCGAACTTTTCCAAGGATTTCTTCCCATTATTGTGCACATAGCATTTACACCCAAGCACCCTTAAGTGTTTAATATTGGGCTTTTGTCCTTTAAAAAGTTCATAAGGAGCTTATTGCTAAGTATGGGTCTGATCATGCACCTATTAATAATATAACACGATGTATTTAATGCCTCTGCCCAAAAGTTCCTAGGAAGACCACTAACAACAAGCATGGTCCTAGTTTTGTCCTCTAGAGTATGATTTTTCCACTCTGCCATCCCATTCTGTTGGGGTGTTCTGGGGGTAGAAAAGTTGTGATCAACACCATGTTCATTACAGTAATCAATGAAGCTTGAGTTTTCAAATTCTTTGCCATGGTCACACCTCAGACTCACTAATAAGTGTCCTACTCTCTTTTTAATTTTCTTAAGAAGCACAAAAAACTTTTCAAATAATTCAGCCTTCGATGCTAAAAATGGAGTCCAAGTGAAACGAGAGTAATCATCCACTCTAATAAACACATACCTCTTCCCACCTCTACTTGTGATCCTCATAGGACCACACGAATCAACATGTAGTAGCTCAAGAGGTCGGGAAGTGCTAACACAGTTCTTTAACTTAAAAGAAATCCTAACTTATTTTCTTCTAGCACAAGCGTCGCACACTTTGTCATCATTGTACTTGTTGGAAGGTAGTCCAACTACTAAGTCCTCAGAAATGAATTTATTCAAAAGAGAAAGGCTTGTATGACCTAGCCTCTTGTGCTAAAGCATCACAACATCATCAAGAGCACTTAAACAAGTCAAACAGTCTTGAGAAAGTAAAAGAACACATGCCTTATAAACATTATTATGTCGCTTCCTCCTCAACACAATATCACCAGATCTGATGTTGGTAATCAAGCATTTATCCGAAGAGAAACCAACGTGATTACCTTTATTACACAATTGAGACACAGTTAGCAAATTTTGTTGTAAACCGTCTACCAAGTACACATTATCAAAAGAGCGAGAAACTGATTTACCTATCTTGCCTACACCGATAATTTTCCCAGACTTGCCGTTTCCAAATGCTACACTCCCTCCATCAAAGGCTGTAAGTGAAAGGAAGTTTGATTTATCTCTCATCATGTGCCTTGAGCAACCACTATCCAAGAACTATAGTTGATTGCCTCCTCTCACTTTAGCCTGCAAAGCAGCTAAGTGTTAGTCTTGGGAACCTAGATTCACTTGGGTCCCATTTTCTTTAACATGGAGGTTGACTCACCTTTTCTAATCCACATCTATTTAACATACAGTGAGTTTCTCTCCACGACTCTTTTTGTCACAGTACAAGTATATCAAGAATGACCACACTTTTCACAGTGAAAATAAATTATATTTTCTTGAAGTCCAAAATATTTTTTGTTTACTGGTTTAGTGACACGTCTATTCACAAATCCTAGTCCTTTTTTGTTTCGGCTATGATGAGTGTTTAACCAATTAAGCGCTTCTGAGGAACTTTTTCAGTGCCTGTTCTGAGCAAGATCAGATTCGGCCTTATGGGCCTTTTCATGTAGCTGGTTGTTTTCGCTCACCAGGGATTCTAGCTTAAGTTTTAGGTCTAGGAGTTCACTTTCTAGACTTGAGAGATCAGTGTCAAACACTTTCTCACTCGTTTTCGTGAGGTCCTTAAGCATGTTAAGGTCTTTACATAAGGCAAGGGTCTTTTTATCTACCTTAAGCTTTTCACATTTTAGGATTTCATTCACACATTCAAGTTCTTGTTTGTTCCTTTCAAGCATTCTAACATCCTTTTCAATTCAGAACAAACCTCTTTAAGCATGCAATTTTTAGCATTAATTATGTCACATTCATCCATTAAAGGAAGCGGTAATTTCTCAATTTTAGCTTTGCTAAGACCACGTACCTTATCCTTGAGTTGGGACAGGCTTTCAACCAATTTAAAGTCTAATTTTGGACTCACTTCTGGCCATGAGGGCTACTGCAGTTTATTTTGCTTCTTGAGAGCCCTCTTCCTCCAAAGTTTCACCCCAGGCTGCCATCATAGCCTTGGTGAAACGCTTTGCGGAGCTGCTTTGTTGTGGCCTCTTGCCATGATTTCGGAACTGTTCTGACCCCTGGTCTTTCTCCTGCATGGGGCAATTCTTCATGATGTGATCATATTTCCTACATTTGAAGCAACCCGAGAACTTATCACGATCACTGCTCCTTGGTTTGCTGTTACTTCCTTTCTTGAGGTTCCCTCCATCCTTCTTGAAGAATTTCTTGAGCTTCTAGGTTAACTTGGCCATTTCTTCTTTATCCAGATCCGAATCATCACTTTCCACAGCCTTTAGAGCAAGGCCTTGGTCTTTCTTTGTTTCTTCCTTACACCTGGGAGCTTCTCCTCAATTTGTATGCTTGAAGCTTTCCAATGAGCTCATCCAAAGAGATCTCGTTCATCTTCTTTGCGTCCTGGATGGCTGTAACTTTCGTTCCCCACGATTGAGGCAAAAATCGTAGGATCTTCCTTACCAATTCTTCAGTGGTAAAGGATTTCTCCAATGATTTCAGCTCATTGGTGCTGTAGGTAAAATGAGTGTACATATCCATCACCGTCTCTTTGTCGCTCATTTCAAACAGCTCATATTTTCTCATTAACAGCTCGATCCTGGACTATTTGACCTAGTTGGTTCCTTTATAAGCCATGCGGAGGGTATTTCGTATCTCCTTCATAGACTCACACTCTGAAATATGAGTGTACTCATCTGGTCTAAGGCCAAAGTACAACAACTTCTTGGCCCTAGCATTTTTCTCCATCTTTTCAAAATCATCCGAGTTGAACTCATTTGACTTCTTAGGGACGGTCTTGCCACCTTCCATGGTCTTCATTGGAATGTAAAGACCATTCTTTATGATCATCCACAGCTCGTAGCCATCAGCCTGAATGTAATTCTCCATACAATTCTTCCACCAATTGTAATGTTGTCTATTGAGGTATGGTAGTCGAGTCACAAATGGACCCTCCAAAATTTCTTGTGGTGTACTCATCTTTTTAGGATCTCTCAAGGTGTTAAACTAGATATGAGAACTCGGCCCTAATACCATTTGTTAGATTTAATTGCATAATGACACAAGAGGGGGGTGAATTGTGTCTACCAACTTTTTTGATTGTTTCAGAACACTCGTGAAAATTGTTTGGAAGGCGTGTTTGGTGTGAAGTAGAAACAAAGCTAATTGTGGAAATAATAAAGGAGACATAGTATTTTTACGTGGAAAACCACTAGCTTAATTAAGGAGTAAAAATCACGATCTACCACTATAGGATTTCAGCAATACTTTCACTAGACGGGTCGGACACCTTACAACTGCAACACCACACGTGACTTAGTCACACTCGTAACTTGGTGTACACCTAGACCTTCGTTATAAACACCACGTAACTTAGTCTACCCCAAGACCCTCGTTAAAAACAGCACGTCTTACGTGTCCCTAGACTTGGACACTCTCTTATCTCACTGATGAAAAGAGAAAAAGAAGAACACCTTACTTGAATGCTTCTAAATAAGCTAAATGTAAAGTACAATACAATTCCTATTATGCCAATATTGAAGACTTGATTTAGCACTCTCTTTGAAAGTTTTCTCTCAGAAAATTCAGGCTCACAAAGATAATTTTTAACCTTTGGAAAACCTTACTAACCGTTGAGGGGAGAGGCAACTTAAATAGAGAGATGTGAGTGGGTGCTTCTGCCGCAAGATTAGGAAAAAGATAAGATCACTTCCACTCAATAACTCTATCAGTCAAAACCCCTAAAATCTTTCCACTTGTTATTCTTCCCTTAAAGATCGGACAAAATCTCTCAAGCCCCTAAAATCTCTCCATTTGATGAATATTTTGCTCTTAAAAATAGGGTGAAATCTTTCATCATTAATTTTAAAGAGAGAAACCTTTTTTGGACTCAACTTACATCAAAAAAATTATTCCTAATTATTTTATGAAATTTGACAGTCAAAAATCATTTCAAAACCTTGGAACTCATTTTTGTCTTTGACGTTAAAATACTACAGACTTGACTTCTCAAAACTGTTCTGAGATAGTGCTCTGAAGTACTTCAAAAGCATTCAAAAAAAACGCTAAGTCAAGGATCTTCTAATTAGTATATTAACAAGAATCTAAAAGAATAAAGCACATATAAAACCTAAGACTTTTGTTATCAGCTGGAATCCCTACACATGTATCGACTTTGATGCTCCATGCTCATTCGAACCACTCCAAGTATTTTTCGAATCCTATCTCAACACACAACTCAAGCACAGCATATTGACTAGTACATTTAGATTGTTATCATCGAAACCTTATACATTAATTGGGTCAACAAAAACCATTACCCTAACTTAACAAAACCGTAAATTTTGGCTGTCTAGTATACTGAGTAACCCAAATTATGGTTTGGGTTAGGATCAGGATATTTTCGAATCGAAACTTTTGGGTATCCAAAAAAATACTAAATGTATTGGTGAGGAGATTCGACTTTGCATAGCCCTGATTTATACACTCATTTATCTAGTTTCTAGCTTGGAAAATAATGCAATTTTAAGATTTTCAATTATTTTGTTTACTTTTGTAGATAATAATGTGAATTGAGTTATGTGCTAAAATTGGCGCAAAAGTGGTGAGAAATTGATTTGGAACTTTGAAAATGCATTCGATGCAGCTCTTTTGGCCAATGATGGACTATGCATGAGGCTTTGTTCGCAGCAAGCTACCTCAAATGCACATTGTGTTGCCTGCGCTACCCTTGTCACCCAACGCCAGCCACTACCATCCACCTTCCCACAGCTAGCATGCACCACTAGGAGCATGGTCATGCTTTGCCATAGCCACCACTCTGCTACCGCAACATTACCAGGAGAAGCATAAGCGTGCTCTTAGCTTGACACGAGTAATCATCTCGAAAAGCACGAGGTGTTCCTTCCTGCAATTCATGTTGCGCTTGGCTGCTATGCCTAAAGGGCCACATGGGCACCCATGCCACCCCATCTTCTATCCATTTACTCACAGCTCACTTCATTATTTAGGAGCTTTTTTAAGTTTGTTGGCACTCGATAAGGGTTTATGTTTGGCATGTAAAACCAAATTAGTGGGATTCAATTAGGTTAGAGTATTGTATATCATATACAAGATTGTTGATTTCAAGATTCTATTACTAAGTCTTCTCTCTCTATTCTCTCTTCATTTCTTGCTTTTTAGTTTGTTTACGAGATTATTGTTGTTTGGTTCGATTCTGCTATAATGATTAGTTATTGCTAAACTAATCTTCTTTTATTGTGATTATTCCTTGTGGTGACTAATTGATCTTGTTTAGGCCTTAGCCCATCTTTTTTATACTTGAATCTACAGTATTATCTCATGCACATCAAGTGTTTGGTGAAATGCTTGAAAGAGTTTTTCATTTGCATTTTTGCGCAATTGATTTATGATGAAATGTGAGGTCAATTTGTTAGTGAAGGTAGGGAGAAGGGTTGGAATTTTACAATGAAAATATTCCAAATGGTAGGTCCACATATTGCAATTTTTGCTGTATAATTGGGCTAATCGCATAAAAATAGGTATTTAGAACAATTAGGCTAGTCTTTTGCCCTTGAAAGAGGTTTTGAAAGGACTTTTGTGATTTAACCAACAATCTTTAAATTCCACCATATACTTGGGAATGTTAGGGTCTGGCGTGATTGATTAGTTTATCTTAAGTGATCTAATTACAACCTAAGCCTACTCTTTGAATTTCTTTAGCTTAGTTTATTTTCCACCATCCTTTGCCATGCCCACCTTAATGCACTTAGGATAGCTTTGGTATTTGAAAATACAATTCCCTACGGATATAACTTATTCTTGCTAGTTGTTAACTACAACTATTCAGTACACTCATCACATATCCAAGTGTGCATAATCCATGATATCTCAAACTGTTTAAGCTATTTGCTATTGTAAAATATGTTCCAATATTTCTTTAAAATTCTCCTAAACTATACACTCATCTGCATCAAAACTCTAATTTCTTTGTATAGTCCCCATATTCCTTCGAATTTATTAAATTGCCCAAATTCTTAGGAACATTTCCCTCCATCACGTTATCATGATTTACTGGTTTTTCAAGCATCTGTTACAACTCGTACTTCTTCAGGACTTTTTGAAAATGAATTCTATTTTTTCTTCTTCTAGGTTAATGTAACTATTCTTTTTCCTTTTTCTCTGCAATGTTTGCATCCTTTTTGTCACCCTGGGTCTTGTTTTGGCCTATTTTATGGGATTATGGCTTCAAATAATCCCAAAACTCTAAGCTAAAATGGACCTCGCTCGATGAATGTCGGGTCTCCCACTTGGTACGTAAATAGGTAAATGGTCCATAGCTACCTAAAATGTAATACACTTCGATATAGGGGGCCGATTTGGGTACTTGATTTGCCACCTAGTGGAGAATCTGCTATGTGAGGCTTATTACTAGTGTATGTTGTCCTCCAATTCAAACTTCACATATTATAGACACTTATAAAATGATTTAATTATAAGTGATAATTGAGGGTCTTGCAATCAAAATACATATAAAAATGATTTTGAAGACAATTGAAAGACAGAACAACAAAAAATAATCGAAAAACAACTGGCAAGTAAATAAAAGCATTGGCCCCTACCCTTATATTTTTTTAAGTGAAATCGTTCATCTTCTAACGTGCAAACTATGCAAATACTCACCCTCTCTTTGGTCATATCCATCACTTTCCATTTCTCAACAACTCCCCACCCCCAAACAAACGGAGCATTACTTGATTTTCTCATTAATCGCATTTCTTTCTTCCTCTCTCTCTCTCTCTCCTCATTTTGATCCCTAAAAAGTTTGCTCATTCATGAAAACGTCAAATATTTTTTCATTTTCTTCAGAATTTGGCCTACAGATCACGAAAATATGCAACGCCATCAGGATAGGAGATGTGTTTGCTAAATTTGCCATGTTTGGTTAATTGATACGCTAAAGTGTCGAGTTCTGGGTCCCACGAATCAATTTGTGGCACATTATAGGTTAAGAGAATCCAGTAACTATGGGATGACCTCCTGTCTTGTATTCATTACTTTTTCTTTCGGATTTGCATACACCAGTGGAAAACTCCTCACTATGTTGTTGATTTTCATCAGTATGCCTGATTCTTCTTTTCTTCTGGATTTGCATACCATTTTGGCAGCACCCCTTCTATATTTTCCAGCTCCTTCTTTGTAGTGGGTATCATCTTCAAAATCAGTTGTTTTCCTTCTTTTTTCCCTTTTGTCTAAAAGGCGAGAATATATTTCCTTTTTTCCGTTGTTCAAGTCATAAGTCAAATCAGCTGACAAGGTCCTCAAGTAGACATTTTGACATCTATAAATCATAAAAGCTGCTCGTATGACACTAGATGCTACATGCGAGACTTAGGTTGCAAATAGGCCTATCAATTCAAACATATAGGTTAAATATAGGTCAGATGCATTTGAGTTTGGATAAAATACAAGATGGGTGTATTTCAGATTTGGATAAAATACAAACAAGGTCAACCCATGGATTTAGAGCATTTTTTTCGTGAATTTTTTTCTTTTATCAAAATTAAAAAAACTCAATCTCTTTACCATTCAAAATTGTCAATATTTCAAGAAAAGCATAGTAGCTCTAGTTTGTTAAACAAATATTAAAAGTAGTAAAGATCTTCGTTATGATATACGAATGTCATGTATGGGCAGACGAAGATTTAAGCCCCTTCTAGGTTGGATGGATCGAATCTGTTAGGATAAGGTCAATAACAAGTCACGTTATTTATGAATCAGTTCTTCTAGAGAATGCTAATAGGTATGAGAGCTTTGTCGTATTAGTAACTCTTTTAATAATTCGATGTTTTTGTTAGTTACCACACCATTGCCCAGTCAGATATACCTTATTAATTGCTCAACCGTAAATCCATATCGAGCATGTTGACAAGGTGGGGTGGTTCAGCTCAAGAATAATCCATTTAATAATTCAATACTTTTTAATTAATCTAACATGCATTACCCAATCAGGTACAATTTATTAATGGGCCGACCCTAAGACAAACATGGTCCCCCTATTTTCCACCACTAGCATCCGTGAATTATAGTTTAAGATCAACTAGAATAAAGAAAAACCAAATAAAAGCAAATTAGAGCAGTAAAACATATTATCTTTTAGTTGTAACATCAAGAATTTAGATTATTACAAAGCAATTTATTAAAATATAATCATAAATATTTATTTCATTAAATATATGGACAAGACTAGCGCATCGTTAATATTAATCTTATTATAAATTGATTTTTTTGCACAGTAAATTCACGCCATTTCATATCCATTTTTTAGAGTTGTCCTATTTGTCAATTGTGCGATGTTATTTTATGTAGATGGAGTTGGAAAAGAAATTGTAATGTTGTTTAATTTGTAAAGAGCAAGATGTGACAGTTATATAATGTCACTTTAAACTATTCAATAAAATAAATAACCATTTTGAGGGATAAATTAGAGAAAAATCAAGAAGTAAGGATATAATGTTCGTCTTGAACAGCCGCTTTTGGGTATACGCCTGATTTAACCGCTAATTTGTGAGTTTTCAAGTTGACAAAATTGTGTTCAAAATCCAGAATTTTGGGATAGGTTCGGATCGGATTTTTTGGTATGATCATTTTATGAGATCTAGTCACAAGAGCTAAAAGATTGAAGGACAACACAACAACTTCAACTAAACTAGATTACTGAGTTGCTACTGTCTAATAAAGAGCAACTATTTGAGATAACAAACGATCATTATAAATTGCCTTATATCATTCTGAACTTGCATTAATAACGCAATTACATATAGTGACTGATTGAAACCCACACATACACATTGCGTAGTGCATCCGCACACATACCACAGAGACACTTCTCTAGCATGTAGTACATGCTTTATTCCATTATAATGCATCCAAAGCTTGACAGGACGCTTTATTATTAAGGAGCCTATTCAGCTTGGCTATGGTGATGTTCATCGATCTCTTTAGTAAGTCGAATCTCGGCATCCATTAAAGTAGTAGGCTCGGGGACGCTTGGATGCAACTTCTCATATTCAAATATCCACTTGATAAGGCACTTTTCCTCATCTTTAGGTATCACTTGAAAAGTGATCACAAAGTACTTGTATTCCTTTAAAAGGTCTCCTTCAATAACATTGAATCTGATCATCTTGTTCTCCTCATCTATCAGTTCAATTATCTGTTTTGCTATGCAAGCTTTTCCATCTAGTTTACGCAAAAGTGGGAAAAAGTGACACAATAAGATATCCATCTGTACTTGTTCATTATAGGTGAAGTCTGCTCTAATTAATCACTAAAAAAAGGATTTCATGGTCAATTTATGCCATTTTGTTCATGCTTCTCTATGGTAATAATCCATGGCCCTGTGTGAGCTACCATATAGGTATATGTATCATCTACGTATCACAATACAACAGAACATACAAAGAGCGAAATCTACATCGTTGTAACAACACATTACGTTTCCACTAAGGAGGTAAAAGTCCTCTCTCCCAAACAATTCTGTTGTTATAATATTGTAATATATTTCCACCTGTTAAATGTTATATCCTAGTTAAGGGTGGATGGGAGAGCTGTATATGCATAAAATTTGGTCATTAGAATATGTAATTGTATTCACTTAGGGTGGACAGTTTCCTCAAATATTTGCTCATGAGAAAAAATATA
>NCQS01124277.1:0-14755 GCA_002740445.1 Pachycereus pringlei | reverse complement strand
AGTTACAGAATTGATAGCATATGGTGATTTCTCCTAAAATATACCAAGATTGGTTACTTTATGCTCAATTTTGTAATAATATTAACTAAATTCAATAATATAATTTTCTAGATATCTCATATCCCATAACTCTATTTTATTAATCTTTCTTTGCCATTGTCTAGCGTTGTCTTTGGAATCAAGCTCAACTCCAATAAATTTAGTTTTGATTTCCTTGAATAATTTTTTGAAAATTGCAATTGATGTTTCCATCATTCTTAATACATTTTTACGTTCTTCATTTAATGAGTCATAGCAGTGAGGTCTAGTGCCAAAAAAAACTATGTTCAACATAGTTTAAGAAGTTTTCAGTAGTCCATGTAGTATTCATGTTTAAGGCACTTTTCACGCCTCTTTTCCAATGCTTAAATAATTCTTCCCTATTATGAGCTCCATTGATATTTAAGATGTACTCTATTTATCTAATTGGGGTAAGGTCAATCTCTTGAAATGGCGTGCTTTTCCTAGGGATAAGCCCAAAGGAAAAATTAGTTCTATGTTCTATTAGAACATACCTAGGTTTCATAAAAAATATATTTCTTCAAGAAAGTTCACCAAATTCCTCAAGTCTAGGAACAACATTATTAACCAAATTGGATTCAATTTCATCTATGTTAAGTTTTTCTCCAATCTTATTGATTTCATATCAAATATCATTTTACCATTTTAAAAATCTAATTTCCTCTTAATTTCTTCCAAAGAAACAACATTAGCTAGTTTAATTAGGTTTATCTACTGGTATATTTCTTCTTCTAACTAGACATTATTTGTCTCTTTATTGTCATCAGATAATACAGCTTGTTTTTCAATAATTACACCTATGATTTTGTTTAATTTTTCTGGATTTTGTTCTTGATCAAATATATTTTGTAATTTCTCAAGATTATACTGCTTGTACTCTATGCTTTTCTTCTTTCTATGCCTTTTTCGATTATTTAGCAGTTGATTTTTTCGTTGATTTTTCTCCTACTTTTTTTTGGATTTTTATATCATGCAAAGGAAAAGGATTTTTGTTTTTCAGGTTTTGAGAAGGATATTTATGCTGCAATGGATTACTAATACTAAAACTAGATCTTCCACTATGTCGAATCTTATTAATTAAAGAAAGATAGATTATAGACAATTATTCTTTTATCTCCTTAACTTTAGTCTTAACTTTTGCTAATTCGATTTTTAGCTGTATCAGTGATATAGTATAATTATGGTGCAACTGAAGTGGTTCCTTCTGGTGAGTACACAATATGTGAATGATTAGGAGTAGGACAAATAGATGACAATTCAAGCATTAATTAATTAATAATTTACTTGATTATCTTAATTATTTTTGGTCATATGGCTCTAATACCATATTAAAAAGGGCTTCAGGCAGTACCTATGGGAAGATTATCACATGCAAAAATTAAATTTTCGAAAGTAAGTTTTTAAGGATTAGGGTAAAGTTTCCAAATACGAATAGTATTGAGAACCACATAAAAAGTTCAATAGTGCCTTATCACCTATAAATTCATTGCACAATAGTCCAACGGTTTAGAAAATTTAATTTCAAAGTTGTGAGTTCAGAAAATTCATGAACTATAGTTTGATGGTCCAGAAGGTAAATAATTCGAGTTTTTCCCCATAATCCCTTTTTCCCTTCCAAAATCCTCCTTGACTTCGATCCCAACATGGGTGATTGTAATTCTAATAGAATCACATTATCACGAATTAAATAGTGAGAAAAAAGAGAGAATTTAAAGACCAACTTGTTACAGATAAAGTGTAATATAAATTTACCCATGGTGTTTTCAATAAATAGAGTATTAGAATCTTTAGTGAGCGAATTGTTTTAAGTTGAGCCTTAACAGCTTCTATACGAACTAATGTGCAAATATGAAGGGGACTATGTAAAATATGAATTTTAAAATCATAAGTCATTTGTGTGGCGGAGAATGTCAAAGTATAGTCTAAATTTCTACCCTTTTAGTTAATGCCAACGGGTATTCAAATGCCCTTTAGGTCACATGAAGCATGGATTCTTACAAATGCTATTATACTATAAATTATATGACTTATGAAACTTACCAATAAGTACGCAGTCTACTTGAACTTGACTAATGTTTCCATGAATAGGTGTGACACTGAATCCAACAAAAAGGCATGAGATAGATCCCATTTTCCCTTCCCCTTACCATACCTTTTCTCCCTCAGCGTTCACATGGGATATGCAGCCCTATTTGGGACTAGCTTAGCATCATCCCCCCTAAAGAAAACCAAATAAAAAATAAAAATTAAGCTGACAAAGTTTAGCAGGTATGCGAGTCTTTGAAGGTTGATAGTATAATTGTAGAAACCAACACTTAAATCTCTTGCCCTTTAAAAAAGATAGTAAAGAATTACAAAATGAAAACAAGTGGGGCATATATGAATTCTTTTTGTTAAATATGCATGTTTGTGTACCTTTCGTGAGCATGGTGTTTACAACCACATGCCGTTCCTCTGTTTTGCCTACAATTGTTCTAGCATGGTGGTCTATTGGACTTCCCATTTCACTGCATTTGTAACATCATGTGTTGTACCTTGTCTTTGTAAGAGGGGTCTACTAGGAACCCCACTACCAATCTGCATCCTTAGTCTTAATTTTTTGTAAATCGACACAAGCGGAATACAAGTTAAGTGAAGTCAATATGTTATTTTTCATTATTTTTGTAATTTTTGTTCCTTTTGTATTTCGTAAATTGTAATACTTGTCTTTTCTAGTGATCTTCTTACTTGTAGCGACAGAAAATGGCCTCCCATCTAAATCTTTTCATCAATAGAGATGCACATTGAATTTTATAGTTCGCAATATTATTGAAATTGTTTTTCTTTCAAGGCCACAATGTCTCCAAAGGTTGGCGCTCAAATTTGGAGTCTTAATATTGTGTGTGCAATCACTCATACACTAATAGCATTTTTTAAAACAAAACAAAGCTCTCTCTCCCATATCATACAAGAAACTATAATAGTTTCTTTCCTTGATTACTTCTTACGGCAAAGATCTTTTATAGTAAAATAATGTTTTTTCAACTTGGAATTTTAGAAAATTCCATCCTTCATTTCACATCAATTAAATTATTGTTAGCCTATAAAGGGATAAAGCCTTCTTATCATAATTTATTTGCATTGAAAAGACTCAAATTTCAACCCATAAAAAGAACATGCGTTCAACCAGTTGAATAAGCTTCTATTGGTAGAATTGAGGGAAATTAACACATGAATTAAACACACAGCATCACCTTAATCACGAAGCAAAGAACGATCGACCCTGGATTAAGATCATTGGTAAGGGAAGTGTCTCACTGGGTGAAAAACCTCTAGAATCTCACAACTTAAGAGCTCTAAAGTTTGTGCAGCAACTCCGAATACCCACTCTCATGTCCCTGCTGTTTAGGCCATGTCCTTATTGTGATAAAGTGGCCAGTCAGAGATATCAGGATTTTAAGGTGGGAATTACTGATATGACCTTATGGTATTTCAACACTTTATGTGACTCAAGCTAGCACCACTTGTAGGTGGATTAATAGCATAAGTCCAATTAAAAAAGAAAATTGCAAATATGTTCTCCTGTTCCCCCACCTTGAAGAAAAAAAAGGGAAAAAGCTAAGCAATAATTTGACTCATTTGAGGTGCTAATTTCATTAGTTTGTGCCCGTGCATATGTATGGTTATCTCAATTAAAAAAATAGTACAAATATTATTAGGATGTATTAGATTTTTTCCATTGCTTATAGGTAAAGCTTAGAATAAGTACAATTCTAGAATGATAAATTACTATCATCATAGTTATAGATCTTGCAAAAAAAGAAAGATAAAGAGTAATAATTCATTAGAGAAATGATGAAATAGAAGTCCATTCACATGGTTATAGTTAGAGCTTCTCAACCAATTTTATGTATTGCATAATTTTTATTTGTAAAGTGTTCAAGAATCAACCTCTCTATGGGTAGGAATACCGGCAGGGGTAAGGTTGCCTACAGCTAGATCTCCCCAGACCCCGCGAAAGCGGGACCCACACTGGGAGTGTTGTTGTTGCTGTTGTTGTTGTTATTTGTAAAGTGTTCAGCATCATAAAAATAAGTGAAATACGATAATACGAAATGAAGTTTTGGAACATATGCAAATCAAATGTATTTTATTTTCTTTTATTAACCATGAAATAAGACTTATTTTACGGTACCTTCAATGATCTCTTCTCTCAAGTTTTAACTTTTTGAAAGAATTTTCACCCTGACAATCTCACTTTACAAAGAAACTTGATGCATATTTTGGATTAAGTTAAAAAAAGAAATCTCATTAAAACGACAAAAATCTCAAATTAAAATATTCTTTAAAAACAATTAAGTGTGTCTCCATTTCGCTTAAGGTTTTAATTGGTATTGAGTGAAAGAATAAGATTTAAGGCTATGATGAATTAACTATCCAATATCCCTTCATTAAAGAATTTAGTCTCTAGCAAATGATCCAAAAAATTATATCTTAGTCTAAAATGAGAGAAAAAGTCAATTCAAAAGTATGTCAAGGAAATGAAAAATGTATTTGAGAAGATGAGAATTACAAACTAAATGATTGTATAAATTTTTTTTAGCATAAGTAAAAATCAGAAACAAAGTAAAAGAAGAGACGATCTAACATTATAACAACGAAAAACTGTAGCATTAGATAATTTATTTTAACACTATTGCAAATATGATGCCAAAGTGACAACGCACTCCTTCCCTTTCCTTTTCCCAAAAAGAAAAACAAAATCCAATGAAGAGAAATGCATTTTCAATGTCACCCAACATAGACCCTTTGTAGTTTTTATGTGCCACTCCGCACCTGCCCTATACACTGGAAAAAAGCATGTAAAAAACCCAGCAAACCTAAAACATTATTGTAAACTCACTTATTAGAGCCACCAATAGAACAGTTTCAGTGTTTAACCCCATATTCGGTTAATTTGAGACATTCAAGCAACCTAACCTAGAAAAAAAAAGATAATTAAAAACTAAGAAAGCTAATCAGTCATTTATAAAAACAAAAGGGATCTAATAAAAAAATCAACTTAATCAAATCATCATATGAAGATATAAAATGTCATTACATATAGGATAGACAAAAGCAAAATCCAAAATCCTACCTCTTATAAAAGAAATTCACACATGCTCCCGAATACAATGAAATTTCTAAGCATTCATACAAAGGCATTTATATCCTCCATTCTCTTTTATTTTTTTAAAAGAAAATGATACTAAAGAAAAGGATTTCATGCATTGAAACTTGTTACACATATCACAAACGACGAGAAAATATGAGCCTTATTAAAACTTCCTCATACAGGATAGTTCATCCATGTCTATGTGATTGTGGCCTACTTTCCTACAGCCCATCACTGCATGCAAAATCTACTACTTGGCCCACGGGGGGTGCTTAAATATAGGATTTAAGAGAGAGGTTGAAGCAGATGAATAGGGAGCGGTTACCTCCATGAGAAGGAGGGAAAAGAATAGAGTTGTGAACAAAGTGCATTTATCACTTCGAGTTCAATTAAAATTTGTAATGCCTCTCTTATAACTTACTGATAATTCAAAGCTACCCATTCTCATTCTTTTAAAAAAGCAAACTCGTTATCACATATTTCAAATTTAAATTACCTTCTAACAAAATTTAGGTGGGATTGCACGAATTTTTTTCAAACTTCGTTCATCTTTGCACTTATAATATAAAGATTTGATTTTGATTTTTAAAACAAATAAATTCTACATTTTCTTCGATTATTAATCAACACATGGTGGAGGTCGAGTGCAACCAATAATAATAGCTATGAAATAAAAGCACACCACCTAAGCAAAGGGTGTTTATGCCCACAACACCGCCTATAGGACAAAAGCGTGCACATCATGACAACAACCCATTACATCCGTTAATATTGCTGACACAACCTTTCTTTGCTAAATGGAATTTCATCATTCCAAGCTTTATACAAGACTAGTAAAGCAGGCCTGTGCAACACGGGCTTGCTTAGTTAATGTGAAAAATTATTTTTCTCTATAAAATGATCTAATTTGGAAATATTAACTCCTTCGAGAAGATACGGGTGTGTGCGAATAAGGTACTCTTGAAATTAATGTTATTACTCAACAGCTAAAAATACATTTTATACTTTTTCTTTGTATTTTAAAAATGTAGCTATATATATTGGATGAAATGAGTAAAATAAAGGATCTACTTATAATTCATAGATTTTGATGCCAGACAAATGAAAAGCTATGAAAGTATAATTTTGATAAAAATATCATTATATATTAGTAGAGAAAAATTCTACATTGATATCTCATAAAAATATAGTAACACCATGCTTATTTACAATCCACACAAAAAGACAAAGTAAGATGACAGAATTGAACAGAGTTAATTTATATAGAGGAGGATTGGTTTGTGATTCTAGTATGGGAATAATACCAGGAGTAATTTTACAAAGCAAACACCTTCCTAAAGGTTATTGTGACTGACAATTCTGACTTGCCCTCAACTAGTTCTTTTATATTGGAGGAAAGATTATCACGCTCTCATTTAAGTATCAAAACAAGCTCCTTACGAGAGATCCAATTTAAACAAGTGCTCCTAACTAGAGGTTTCGTTTAACATATTAATTAGTGAAGTATGTCTTGTTGTCCATGCTCCATACCTTATTAGTTAGGGCATGTCCAAGTAAGAAGAGGTCATCAGACATTTCATCGTTGGAAGCTTAGGAGATTTCTCAAGCTCTGTTTGAGGACAAGGGGGGATTTGAATCTGAATGTAGGTTAGGTAATTTCTAGTCTCTCGAGCCCTAATACGGCTTTAAATTCTAGTAAAGATGTTCGATGTTTAAATTGGAGTCTATGGTTGACCACAAGCTTGTTTAGGGTCAGAAAAATTATTTTAAGTCCTTTGTCCTTTTAATTGTTAATAGAGGAAAATTAGTTGAGATGAATATCATTAAGGGAAATAGCAATGGGGGACTTAAGAAGAAACTTAATGTTAAAATGTAATCTAGAACCTTCAGAGGTCACCACGCTTCACTTTGTTGAATCTGAGGTAACTGATAGCTATAAGATGGTGCGTATTACAATCAAAGACGTAGAGGAAGTGGAGCTTTAGCAAACTGTTGTGGTACGGCATCTAGTTGGGCATATACCTAAATTGGGTTTCATTAAGAAATTCATTGAGAAACGATGGGATGTTGTTGCTCTGCCTTGGCTCTTGTCTCATTCGTATGGATGGTACATTTTTCATTTTGATTATAAGGAAGACGTAGAAGTCATTCTGAGTGGAGCAATATAGATGACAGGCCTGTCTCTGATGTTAAGGTCTTAACACCAATGTTCACTTCCACTCATTATGCTATCAGTAAGGTTCTAGTATGTGTTAATGTTTTAATCTAGATCTCCAGTTTTGGCCAATCAATGGATTCAAGAAATTATGAGTGCTATAGGTGTTCCACTTTTTACAGATAAATATACAACCTATAAAACTATAATATCTTATGTGGAACGAAGTGGATGTGGCATCTAAATTGCTAGAGATAGTTTCAATCAAGGATGCTTCAGGGAAATTGCTATCTAGAAATTATATCATTAATAGGTACCTTATTTCTATAACGAACGCAAGCGATTAGGTGATGGTGAGGATGATTGTGCAATTAAAGTTAAGCACATTTGGATACCTAAAAGTCATGCTGAGGTGCTCGCAAATATGGAGATCAATCTTGATATAGTTGCCCCTCCTCCAGAACGTATTCAAGAGATGAATGAAGTTGATTATACCACTATGTAAGACATCATTGTTGGTTTTGACAAATCACCTAGCAAGCAAAGAAATGCCAGGGAGAATAATTCCTTTTCTAAAGAGGGGGAAGGTGGGCTAGCAAGTGATGATTTAACCTTTTCTAACATGTTCACCTCTTTGGGCAGTGCTAGCTGGAAGATGGACAACACATCTGGAGGAATGAGTAGGCAGCACAGTGGTATGATCAAGCATGACAAAGCCAACAGCATTAGTAGGGCTATGGGGAACGCAAATCAATAATGATTGTTCTTTACCGGAATGCACTGGGTCCTAATAGACTCCTAAAATAGTCATATTAGGAGGAAGTTAATAAAACACAAGCGGACCATCTTTGGTTAGTGGAGACTAGAGTGAAGACAAAGAATGCTAATAATATAGCTCGTAGATTGCTTCCTAATTTTTGCTTTGTAGCTAATTATAGTTATCACTATAGCAGCAGAATTTGGGATTTTCGACAACCCATTCTCACTATTGTTATGCATGGTTCCAGTAGTCAGTACATTCATTGTGATGTTAGATGGTGCTCTGGTAGTTTGCATGCTTGATCACTTTCAGTTGTGGGCATAACTAGGCTAGTCCTTACGAGGCTTTATAGGTTAATTTAGACAGGTTGAGCTATGGGATTACCTATCCAGTGGTTTTGATGGCTGCCTTTCACATCGTACGAGCTTAGAATTAAGACTTTCCAGAGTTTATACACTTATGGTGAGATTGATGATTTTGTTAATTATTGTGGTCAAAATGAACTTTCTGATGCCCTATCTAAAAGTTCTCTTTACACTTGGAGTAATAATTAGGAGAGTTCTCTATGAGTTTGATGTAAGTTGGATAGAGTTTTGTTGAATTTGGAAGCCTTTAAGTGTGAATGGGACTAGGGGGTTGATTTTAAAGCACCTTTCTCCTTGATGTGGCTTCACATCAAAGACCAGCTTACAAGTGCGAAGAAAACATTTAAATTCCTCAATGTTTGGACCTTACATCCTAATTTTAAGGAATTGTTGTAGCAATGTTGGGAGACTAAGGAGAAGGGATGTTTAATCTTCCAGATAGTGACCTAGCTGAAGCTTCTTAAGAAAATGCTGAAGCACCTTCATACTATCACATACAAGGGATTAGTCATGAGGTTAAGGAGTTGTATCAGCAACTGATTCATATTTAGGTAGCTCTGTAGTCTTGCTCGTGTTCTAAACAGCTTCAATGGGTAGAGAAAGGTGGCATATGTGATTTATAGCATACAGCCCCTTAATGTCGCAGACAGTTACTAAGAACAACTTCAAGGATCGTTGACTGACCCTACAAATCACCATAAGTTTTTCTAGCATGTTTCATCCTCCCTCAAATGCTGCTTGAGACACTTCCCAGGAGGTCATCCATCATAAGATTTCTCCACAGCAAGTGCGCTTAACTGTGGAGTTCTTAATAGTGCATTTTCTGAAAAAGGAAGGTGCACCTTTAGTGATATAAGTAGTCATTTCAAATCTTTTTAACCCATACTTTGGGTATTACAATCACCCCCACTCAAAGCATATAACATCCTCGTTGTGCCACATTAACTGACCAACTTACAAGTCCTCTTGATTGGCAGTTAATCCCAATATTTTTTCCCACTGGATGGCTACCCATGGCTCTCCTGTTAGCTGGTGCAGCTCATGGTCACTAGTCGTCTATAATACCATCTGTAACACCTCGACCCCTTTCCCAGGTCATGTACAATTACCAGGAATGGCTTCAAGAATCGTTGACTGGCTTGACAAATAACCACAAGCCTTTTTGGCAGGTTTGATCCTTGCTCATACGCTGCCTAAGAAAACTTTCCAAGAGGTCACCCATCATAAAGTTTCTCCACAGCAAGCACGCTTAACTGTAAAGTTTTTCATAGTGGGCTTCACAAAAAGACAGGTGTACCTTTAGTGATATAAGTAGTCATTCTAAATCCTTTTAAGTCATACTCGGGGTGCTACATGATTACACAAATTTTTGCTGGATTGAAGGGAGTATTCTCAAACAGACGACCAAGGAGCACTTCCTAAAGCATGGTAATAATAATTCGTGGTTTTTTTTATGCTATTATAAAGTAAAAAGAAGTCTTCAATTTTATACGTAAGGTGGTTGATGATTAGGAAAAAAATTGTGACTCACATTATGGGATAGCTAAAGCTTTTCTTGACTTCCATAAAACCTTTATGGGTAGCTTATAGCAAGCGTAACCTCTAGAGACGATGCAAATGGTCCACTACTCACTGGTGGTCATAGCTAGATGCTGCCTGATCCTATTACTCGTGACGAAATTAAAGCAGGGCTTCTTAGTGTGAATGATAATAAGGCTCAAGGATTAAATGGGCTCTCTTTTGGTTTCTATAAGAAAGCTTGGGAGAACATAGGAGAGGATGTCTGTCAAGCCATTTTAGAATTCCTTTTCAAAATGACAAGCTACTAAGGAAAATTAATGGTGCCCTCATCACATTTGTAACTAAGAAGCCAAATGCTACAATGGTGACAGAATTCAAATATATTGCACTATGTACTGTCACCTAAATATATTTAAGTTCTCGACAAGTAGCATTCTCAGCCTTACATGACATCAGGAACATATGCTAGAGTGGAAAGCTATTTCTCTGAGGGTAATGATGAAAATTGATATTTGCAACATTGTTCTTGCGGCTTTGGGGTTTCCTAAGCAATTTGTCAACTTGGTCATGTGTTTTATGGCTATCATAATGTTTGCTACAAATATTAGTGGAGTGCCTTGTGGGTCTATTCTAGGTGCTGGAGATATCGGGACAAGGGTATCTGTTATCCCTCAGTGTTTTTTATGATTTGTACAGAACTGTTAGTTAGGGGGCTTGAGTTGGCTACTCAATAGAAAGCCTTCTATCACTACCCTAAATGTACAAGAATCATATTGGTTCATCTTACTTATGCAGATGACCTTTTACTTTTTTCAAGAGGTGATCTACAGTTTAGACAAGTTCCTTGGACCAGTTTCTAAAATTTCTCACACCAGTCGAAGAAAACTGAGATTTATTTTGAAGGCCTAAGAAGGAAAGAGCAGCAACTTGTTTTTCTTATACTAAATTCTCTCCCGGAGCCTTTCCTTTTAGGTACTTGGGGTTGCCTTGTCAATGAAGAGATTAAATCATCAAGCTTGTCACTTTCTTGTTGATAAGTTAAGCTGCAAATCACTTCCTAGGCTGCTAAGAGTATGTCATATGCTGCTAGAAAATGATGTTGCTTCAGTATGTTATTGTTGTATTATCCTATTTTTGGTTTGCTATATTTGTCATACACAGAAACAATATCCATATCATTGAACCAATGTGTAATAGCTATCTTTGGGTTGCCTACATTGAGGGGAGGAAGATGATGCTTGTTAGTTGGGGTTATGTTTGCCAACCTATGAGGTATGGGGGTTTAAAGTTGAAAGGGTTATTTTCGTGGAACAAGCTAAGGCTTGTTGCTATAAGTGGATTTGAAAAACTTACTATTATGATAATATTTTTGTTGTTTCGGTGAAGGTTTATCTCTTGCCCAAGAGTGATATATTTTGTGTGAGAGCCTACCCCTGGGATGCTTAGGGTTGACAAGTTTTAATTTGCATGAACGATGAGCTGATTACTAAACTAAGTATTGCTACTTAGGCCTAAGATTTGCTACTCTCTTATCACTCTCTAAGGTTTTTTATAAGTAAAGTGAATAAATTGTTTTGCCCTTCTAAACAACCAGTATTTGGGTGGAAAGTGGTGTGGAAATCTTGGCATGAGATAGGCATAAGTCTATTTTATGGTTGACTGTGCAAAACCAATTGGTTACAAGTAAATTGCTATTAAGGAGGGGGATCCCTGTTGATGATGTTTATGCCTTTTGTTCAATGCTTGATGGTGATAAATTTAGCCATTTATTTTTTGTATGTTGTGTCTCGTGTTGTCTTGTTAAAGCTACTGATATTGTTCAAATAAAGGAGTAGGTGTTTATAATTGCAGGGAGAACGAAAATTGCACTATAGGATGTGCAAGGGAAATTCTCAATTATGCAAATGAAGGAATGCTATTTTGGCTACGGTTATTTATGAATTATAGATTGATAAAAACACCAGGCGCTTCCAAAGGAGACAGAGCAATAGCAAGGAGATTGCTCATCATATACTATATGTGTTTTACTTAAGACTGGATACTTTTATGTTTAGTACTTTGACTAGAATCAACTCATTGACGAGTCTGTAATTCAATTTATACCTTTTTGGGAATTTAATGGCAATTATTTGCCTTTTCCCCCCTGAAAAAATGTAACAAGTGGTTGGTGTAGTTAGGTATGGTACGATTGTAGTAGGTGCCTAGGATAAATAATTAAGAGTAATTAGGACCTATAATAAATGACAAGGAGCAGTAACGAGAGATAAGAGATAGAACTAAGTGGTTAAGAGTGATAAGTCATTAGCTAATAGAAATTAATAAGCCCTAAATTTTTTGTCTCTCCAGTAATTATTTCTTCCAATTACTTATCATCTCCATTTATTGCCTTCAATCTATACTATACGAGCCTATTTTGCTTCCATCTATAAGCTCCACTCCTGTTTAAGCTAAGTGAGGACAACGGGATGCAAGGGCTAGTCTTTGGGACTTTGGCCCAGAAAGCAGGTCGATAAGCAATAGGCTGCTAGTGGGATGAGGGCATTAAAGTTGGTATAAAAGGGAACCTTAAGTCAAGTAGTTTGTGGATCCAGTCTGTACCTAAGAAGAGGAAACTGTAGTTTATTGATCATTAGTGTTATTGTCATGATTGCCAAATGGGGATGATCCAATGCTTGATGAAGATGCCAGTTCGCGAAGTGGGTAAGACATCTCCGATTCCATATGTAAGATTAGGCGATCATGACGTGGTTGATAGGGTGATATAGTATGCCTACAACAACTACTAATCTATCTATCACAAAACAATGCAACAACCATAAAACACTTAGCATCTAGAATGGGTGATCATTGGGGCTTGACATGGCCCATGGCACGTCATGGCCACCACCAATTCCCAAAAAGTCCTCAAAAGATCACCCAAAAAGAAAAACTGTCCTAAAATCAACTAATCAACCTACTAATAAGCAATGAAAGTGAATAGAGAAAAAGTAAGATTTTTCATGATCAATGTTCTTCTAAACAATCAATCACTATTAAATACTAATCGACGTCCAATTTTAGCTTCCATTGATGATCCTTGAACCTTGAAGTGCCCAACTCAAAGTTGAAATAATGAAGATGAAGATTGAAAAGGGTATTGCAAAGGAAAGGATAATTACATTTTGACGAGCAGATTAACACTTCAAATCCAAAAGGATTGACCTAATAATCTGCTCACAACCCCCTAATTCATCCAAACGCATGGTTTGGGGGTGAGTTTGAATGTTTAAGGATAAAGAACTGTGAGGAATTTATGAAAGGGAAAGTGAGATTAGATGCTTATGAGAAAAGAGTATTAAAAAAATGTTATAAATCAATCAAAGATTAACTATCATTAATAGAGAATCAAGTGTGTATAACAGCTTATTAGAGTGAGAAAAGTTAAAAAGATGAGCTTCCCCCTTTCCATTAGCCTAATCGTGTTTTTTATACCAGTAGTTTTGTACATAGGCACTGGTGTGCCACATGGCACAGCTACCCGTGCTCAATTGCCGCCTTTCTGCTCAAGTCAGCATAGTGCAGGTTCCTGAAAAACATGGATGGCGTGGGCGTGCCACGTTGTACAGGAAGTCAGTTAATTCGCACAGCTAGGTTGTTGTTTTCTGGCACTGGCATAGCCTCAATGTTCATTTACACGGCTAGGTTGCTTTGTCATGTTCCTATCTTTAGACTTCTAAATGGGTAGGATAATGCTCCAATGTGGAACTTGTTCAATTCTAAATCTAGAAGACCCAAAAACACTAATAAGTCATCACATTAATAATTATTTATTGGCTACAATCAAGCAAAAGGGATGTCAAAACTGCATTGGTTCGGAACCGAACATCGGGTTTAGTTACCAGCTGGTCACCTTAAGTTGGTTACCTTGTAATTTTGTTCTGCAAATACATTGATTTTAGGTATTCCAAACAGTTGACCATCAATAGAAACATAGTTGTGAGCACCAAATCGGAGAGTTCACAAGGGGTGCTGAACTCTGTGCTAAAGTTGCCAAAGGCTAATGCAATGAGTATATCAATTGTCGATAGATCCACCAGTTGATCTATGCGTTCAATTACTACCCCTCTCACTCTATCGACCACTGGAACCTTTGACAAGATATTGCTATAGCCAATAAAAGCAGAATGGGTTCTTGCCGTTCGCCATTGCTAATAGTTTAAGTGGCTCCAATAGGAAATTAAATAGAGAGCAGGGGCATGAAGTGACGATGAGAGAAATAGAGGAACAAATTATTTATTTTTTCAACCTAAGGAACTAATTGTTTCTAGAAGCAATTTTAGAACTACCCACATAGGGATTCACTTTTATGGCAGAGTTTTTTTTCTTTTCCCCAATTTTAAAGTCTGGAGTTCTCTTATTTGACTATTTCTTCTTCAACTGAATTTAATTATGTGGTTCTTTTAGCTTCCATGAGTCATTGGAGACTTCCTTAATGTACTGGATATATAGAAGATGACATCAAGTGGCCTTTAAGCTCCTCATTTTTTTCAATTTTTAGAGCTTTATTAATGGTGGGGCTAACATAAGAGGCCTTTCATTTATGTCCCTCACATCCAACCGGTCTTCTTGACTCGAAAATCAATAACCCTAAACAGGCTTCCCATAAAAAATTCCCTATCCTTTTTTATCAAGATTATGGTTCCAATAGCTTTAATGAAAATAAAGGGAAATTCTAAATCTTAGGAAGAAGAAAAAGAAGTGATTTAATAGCAAGAAAAAGG
>NCQS01124125.1:0-13445 GCA_002740445.1 Pachycereus pringlei | reverse complement strand
ACACAACCAAGCTAATAAATGGGTTGGGTCGAGTCACCCATGGACGGCCTGCTTTGAGCCCGTTTAAAAATGGAACAAACTTGCGCCAAAAAACGATATGTAATAATTATTATTATGTACAAAGTATTGGTAATAAGTTTAACTAATTCGAACATGTAAACTAGTGTGTCAAGTAGGTTGAAAAAGTTAATGGGTCACTAAACGGGCCATTAATGAGCTAACCCAGTTCGGTCTATTAATATGCCTTAATGGGCTGGCCTAATATTGGCCCAGTCCATTATTAACCCGACCCATTATTGGCTCTATTTTAAACGGGCTGGCTGCTTAACCCAATAGGTACCTGGTTTGTTGCCCATCCCTACCAGGGACTAAAGTAATCTATTGAGCCTAATCTTGTCAGAATATGTTAAGCAAAACTCTATTTCAAGTGGTTTCCATTAACTACTTCAAATGAACCCGTCTAAATTAATAAAAGAAAAATGTCTAGGAATTTTCACAGTTACGGAAGAGAATTTGATCAAAATGAATAAACATTTGCCTGTCTCTAATTGGTTAATTCTAAGGAATTGTAATCTTTTCTAGAAACTGTATCTATTCTTTTGAAATCAGTCAAATTTGCCTAAACTAAGCAAACATCGTTCTTTCAAACTAATTTGACTTAATTCAAGTTCAAAGTCCTCGATTACTAACTAGCCCTCCTAACATATAAATCTCTCTTTTGAGATGAAGTTATGCTAAGTCTATTCAAGCAGTCCAACAACCAAATGTCGTCTTTCAAATGTTCACTTGATTGTTTCAAGTGTGCAAGTAAATTTTAGCCAAAAATCAACTCATAACATATTAAACACTTGATAGAACGACATCAAACCAATCGTGAAAATAGCACAATTGAATGAACTAAAACATGATCCAATACACTCCAAAAAACTACTAAATTCTTAGATTAAGAAAATTACTCAGACATGAGAAAAGATAAACAAACTAACCAAAGATCAGCGAGATCTGAGCGGAAGGGGCTCGACTGAGATGGCCTTCACCAAGGGCTTCAGAACCGCCTCAGGATCAAAGCTCTCACACTCAAAACTCACAAAAAAGCAAAAACAAAACTAAGCAAAGAACAAAATATGAGAGAGAAAAAACTAAACTATTCTTCACAAGGCTAACTCTAACATGCTTTACTTGCTAAGGATTGCTCTCCTTCGCTACTGAACATCGCTATTTATAGGAAATTCAAGTTGATCTCAGCCAGGTAGTCGAGGGAAAACGAAGAGGCAGCAGTTACAGGCCTACCATGGTCCGTGGCATCCACCACGGTCCGACCATGGTCTGTATTGGTGCAACTCATAGATGACCGTAGGGGAGGTCAAAACACAGCCATTAAAGGGAAAATGCTAGGTAAAAAGACTAAAAATCCTATAAAACACATAAAACAACTACATCCAAGCATAAATCGAGAATAGAAGAGTAAAAAAAATCATTAGGCACAAAATTCTCCTAAAAATGAGGCAAAATAGCCCTAAAAAGATGTGCATATTAAGCACTTATCAATATCATAAGGACACCATAGGTAATTAACTTGTAACTCTAGAAGAGAAAATCTTTGGACTATTAGGTAAACAGACGATAGCAGACCAAAGCGACATCTATTTGTTGTATAGAATTTCAAATTATCAATAAGGACTTTACTGAAAGTAGAAACCCATTCTAATAGCAATGACATTTCATATTGAATTTCTCTTTTTGCGGTAGGCGTTTTGTTCTGGTAATCACCATTGTTGAGTTCCCGAGTTAAACTATCTATCGGAGAATTCTTCGATCCCTATATATGTTTAATAGAGAAAGAACTGGTTAAACCATAATTGCCAATGCAGAAGTCGCCCTTGCTCTTACATATATGATCAATTCTTTTTCACAAAATCACATATTCCTTTGGAATAAGTTCGAATAAGAAAAGATTTTGGGGCTAAAAATATTATGAACTTTTCAATTCCCCTAATTATAAGGATTCCTTTTTTCATAGTGGCGTAGTTACATTCTCCTTTATTAAAACTTCCACTGCAATATTTGCAGAGTTTTTCTCCTTCTTTGATTTTGAATACTGCACTCCAGTGCTCATTACTGGCATCCATCTCAATAACTAAATCATCTCCTTCATTAGGCAAACTAAGAATTGGAAGATTTTTACACATCTTTTTGAAGTTTCGAACAATCTTTGAATCATTAGTGGTCCAAGCCCAACTTACTTATTTCTTGAGTTTCTGCTATAATGGCTTTCTCAATTTAGCTAAATCATTAATGAAATCTGAAGCAAGGTAAGGCATCCAAGAAACCTTTCTAGCTGCTTCCTATCTTCAATCTTTTTAGAAGAATTTTTTATTTTTTTTCTAGAATATGCTTTTATAGGATGATTTGTCTAGCTTTTTTCTGTAGACCTAACAACTCAATCTCTTGTTAAGCATAAATGCATTTGTTCTTACCCAGTATAATACCATGATCAATGCGTCTTTGGGTTACAGCTAAGAAATCATCTTTATGTTGTCCTATAGTTTTTGAAAAGACAAGGATATCATCCATGTAAACTAAACAACAGTAATTAAGGAGAGGACTCTTGCTATTCCTAATTAATCCTTTATTCAGAAGTTCTTTAGTGTGCTTATCAAATTCTTGGATATCCTGGTGTGTAGCCACCATTTATTTAACTCGAATAATAGTGTTGGGATTTAATAAAGTGATTTTAGCACATATTTTATCTTGTCCCAAAATTTTAGATGATTATCAGAGTAGAGCCTTACTTAGTTTTTCAATAGAAATGGAGTGACCATTGATTGTAAATAGTATTTGGTTTATGGTATGTGTACATGGGGAATATAGTCTATAAAAATTATTTTCAATAATCATATTATGAGAGGGCTTATCAGTAGCCCATAGAACTGGTATAATACATTAGAATCCTCCTAATTCTATGGATAACCCTTCTATTCCCTCATTTTGGCTCATAATGCTATTATTGGCTATTCTTAATTATAAAGGACTGGCTTTTTTCCACATAAATTCTGAAAATAATGTTTTTTTTCTATGTAGGCACATAATTCATATTTATTATTTCCCTCTAAACATACCTTTATTAGGATATAGATGCTGTTAGGGTTTGTATTGGTAGCTTCATAGCATATCTCCATAATCATGTTCTTAACTAATTCATCTTTATAGATTGGCTCACTAATTGGTCTAGTTTTGTACCCAAATGACTTTTCTATATAGACTCATACTTCAGTCTACACTATGCCTTGTGGGTTCAAAACTAATTCTACTTATTTCACTGGTCATGCTAATTCTATCATCTTCTTTAAGCTCTTCTTTAGCTGATGAGGATCTTTCTCCCCATTCTGATCTTGCACTCAAGCTCCTTAATTATTGGGGATTTATGGTAATTTTACCATTCTCTTCAATTTTTATCACATTTTTTATATTAATTTTTATAGGGTTGGCAAAGCTAGCTATCCATAAATGATCAATCTTTATGTCCTAAAGATTGGATTTAATCCTCTGGATCTTTTGCACAGGGGTAGGACTTTCAAATTTTTGTGTCTCTATCATTGTTACCTTAGTCTTTGGATCGATAATATTATCTAATTTGTAGAATTTTCCAAAATATCCTTAATAGATATCCTCCTCTTTTCATGTCCATCCAAACCGTTTTTATCTTAAGAGATAGGAAGTTTTTAGTAAATTCATCTTTTAGACTCATATAATATCCAGGTCAAAAATTGAATCCTATTGATCCATCATATAAATTAGTCTTAATCCCTGTGATAATTTGATTATTAAATTTGGTATGCTTGATATCACAGAGCAAAGCATAAAGATTAATATCTTTGTCATAATATTGTAATGGAGTGATTTGAACTTGGACACTTCCAACATGGATATGCCTATACTTTCTATCTTTGTTATGCTTAAGGATGTTTTCCCAGTTAATTAATGAGATTAACTTTCATTGCATCATACTCACAGTCTTTGATTTCTAGATCTCCTTCCATCATTTCACATACTTATTTGCTTTTTAATTGAAAGATTGACTTTTTATAGATCATGTCTTTCTCGATTATGGGAAGGACCTAATCTCCTTTAACTTCTTTGTTATCATTGTCTACAACAAACTCTTCTCCTTGAAGATCGCCAAGGCTAATCGACTCACTTTCCATCATAAAGCTGGTTTCTTCGTAATCACTTTCTTCATGTTCATTGTCCAATATGATTTCAACAATTCCTTTGTTATTATTTAGAGCTAAGTCTAATGCCTCATCTTCACTAAGCTCAACATTGTCTAGACTTCACAAGGTTTCAATGACCTTGTTATTCTTCCTATTTTTGCATTCATTAGTATAATGCCCTACTTCTCTACATGCCCAGCATTGACAATTGTTTTTTCCTTCACGACAATAAGCTGCTTTCCTACAAAATCTTCATTTTTTAGGACTTGACTGTTATAATATTTTCTTCTATATTTCTCTCCTTTTGCGTATTAAAGCTCTTTTTCTTATAAAATTTTCTTTTTCTTCTCCTTTCAAGTTCTTTTCTCCATTGGTGAGCTGAATCCCAGCAAGTTAAGAATTACTTCTTAATTTTCTTTTCCTTTTGGAGATGAAAACATTGATCATTGACCAATTTTCTTAAATAAGATATTCTCAAACCAAGGGTACTAATGACTTCTGCTCTTTCAAGCCATGCCATGTCTCTTTCATTAATTATGAAATTTATAGGTTATAGCAATTTGTCATAGAACATACCAAGATGAGTTCTATTATGCCTAATTTTATAATAATATTGACTAAATTCAGTAATATAATTTTCTAGATATCTCACATCCTATAATTCTATGATATTAATCTTTCTCAGACATTCTCTTGCTTTTCTTTCAGAGCTAAGTTTAGCTCCAATGAATTCGGTTTCAATTTTCTTACATAGATTTTTTAACATAGCAGCTGATATTTCCATCACTCTTAACGTATTTTCACCGTTTTCATTTAATGAATCATACCCATCAGCTACAGTGTCATAAAAACTATGTTCAATGTAATTTAGGAAATTTATTGCAGTCTATGTAATATTTAAATTTAAAACACTATTGATACCTCTTTTCCGACGCTCAAATATTTCCTCTCTATTACGAACTCCATCGATGTTTAGAATATATTCGGTTTGGCTAATTGGGATAAGGCCAATTTATTCAAAGGTAGTGGTTTTCCTTGGGATAAACCCAAAGAAAAAATTGGTTATAGGTCTCACTGGAACGTACCTGCGTCTCATAAAATGAGTGTTTCTTCTAGAAATTTCATCAAATTCTTCAGGTTTAGGAACAATATTATCAATTAGATTTATCTCTATTTCACTTAAGTTGAGTTCTTCATTGATCTCGTTCTCCACAATCATTTTACCATATTTTTGACCCAGTTTTTTTTCGAACTTCATCTAATGGTAACACATTAAGATCTTCTAGTGTGATCAAATTCATCTGCTGATATATTTTTTCTTCTAACTGGACATTATTTGTCTCTTTATTATTATCAGATAACACGTCGCGTTTATCACTAATTGTGCCCATGATCTTGCTTAGTTATTTTGGGTTTTGTTCTTTTTCGAACATTAAATACAGTTAATTAGCTTAATTAAACCCTTAAGTATCTTAATTATCTTAATTATTTTTGGTCATATGGCTCTGATACCAGGTGAACAAGGGCTTCGAGTATTGCCTATGAGCAGAAAACCACATGTACAAAATTAAATTTTTCGAAAGTAAGTTTTCAAGCATTGGCGTTAAAAATAAAAATTTAAAAACTTTAAGGGGCATTTTTCAAATTAAAAAACTAGTTCTGATAAGTTTGGTTCCAGAAATTATTTGCACCAAATATGGATGGACCAGAAAATCGCTTCTAAAGTTGTAGGTTTAAAAAATTATTTACGCCAAACTTTGGGGTCGGATTAGAATTTATCCGTAAAATTTAGGGTTTAGTTTGCTTGCAGGGATAAATTCCATTTCGGCCCTCAAAGTTAGGGTAAATAATTTTTTGAACCCACAACTTCAAAACTGATTTTTTAATCTATCCAACTTTGGATCAACTATTTATATCACTAATCTTAACTAAACTAACTTTTAAAATTATGTATAGTACCCTGGGTTTTTGAAATTTGCATTTAAACCCTAATCCTTAAAAATTTACTTTCAAATATTTTAAATAAGTGCATGTGATATTCTTGTCACAAGTACAACTTGAAGCCCTCTTTGATCTAGTATCAGAGCCAAGTGAGCAAAAATAATTAAGATAATTGAGTTAATTAATAGTTAATTAAGATAATTAACTATGTTTAATTCTTGAATTGTCATCCACTTGTCTTGCTCCTAATTATTCATACATTGTGCGCTCACCAAATGGAGCCACTTGATTAGTATCGCAACTAAACTATATCACTGACATAGTCTTAGAACTAAAGGCAGAATTAACCAAAATCAAGACTAAGGTTAAGGAGATAAAAAAGCAGTTGTCTATAATTCATCCTTCCTTGATGAACGAAATCAAACACAATGAAAAATATGATTTAAGTATTAGTACTCTATTTCAGCATAAATATCATTTCCAAAACTTAAAAACAAAAATCCATTTCCTTTGCATGATATAGAAATAAAAAAATAAGTAGGAGAAAAATCTACTGAAAATTCACTAGAAAAAGGAAAAAATGGAAGAAAAGATGGAATATAAGCAGTATAACCTTGATGAATTACAAAATATGTTCGATAAAGAACAATCCAAAAGAGTTAAATAAAATCATGGGTTCAATAGTTGAAAAACAAGATGTGTCCTTTGAAGATAATTGAGAGACAAATAATGTCCAATTGGAAGAAAAAATATCAACAGATGAATTTGATTAAACTAGAAGACCTGGATGTTATTCCTTTAGAAGAAATTAGGAGAAAATCAGATTAAAAAATATGGTAAAATGATATTTGATGATGAAATTGATGAGATTGGAGAAGAACTCAACATAGATGAAATCAAGTCCAATCTAATTAGCAATGTTGTTTCTAAACCTGAAGAATTTGGTGAATTTTCTACAAGAAATACCCACTTTATGAGACGTAGATATGTCCCGTAGGGTGTACCACCAATTTTTCCTCTAGGTTCATCCCAAAGAAAACCATATCCTTTGAAGAAATTAGCCTTACCGTAATTACCCAAATGGGTTACATCTCAAATATTGATGAAGCACGTCATAGAGAAAAAATATTTGAACATTGAAAAAGAGATATAAATAGTGTCTTAAAGTTAAATACCATATAAACTGCTGAATATTTCCTAAATTATATCGAACATAGTTTTTCTAGCATTGTAGCTAATAGGTATGACTCACTAGATAAGGAAGGTGAAAATGTATTAAGGACAATGGAAACACCAGCTATTTTGTTTAAAAAATTATGTAAGGAAATCGAAATTGAATTTCTTGAAGCTAAACTTGATTCTGAACAATAGGCTAGAGAGTGGCAAAGGAAGATTAATAACATTGAGCTTTGGGACATAAGACATCAGGAGAATTATATTACAAAACTTAGTCATTACTATTAGAAACCTAGTATGATGAAACCAATCTTGGTATATTTTATGATAAATTACCATATTGAATCAATTCTATAATCAATGAAAAATACGTTATATGGCTTGAAAAAGTAGATTTCAATGATACCCTTGTCACAAGAATATCTTATTTAAGAAAATGGGTCAATGATCAGTGCCTTAATCTCCAAAAACAAAAGAAAATGAAGAAATAATTTCTAGCTTGCCTGGACAATCCTCACCAATGAGAAAAGGAACTTGAGAGGAGAAGAAAAAGAAAAGTTTGTAAGAAAAAGAGTTTTAACAAGCAAAAGTAGAGAAAAATATAAAAGAAAATGTTATAACAAACTAAGCCCTAAAAAATAAAGATTTTTTAGAAAAGCCACTTATTGTCCTACCAGAAAAAATAACTGTAAGTGTTATGCATGCGAAGAAGTAGATTATTGTGCAAACGATTGTAAAAATAGAAAGAATAACAAGCTTATAGAAACTTTGGGTGGTATAGATTATTTTGAGCTTAACGAGAAAGTGGCGCTAGATCTAGCACTAAAAAACAACTAGGGAATTGTTGAAATTGTATTGGAGGACGATTATGAAGAAAGTGATTATGAAAAAACTAGCCGCATGATGGAAACTAGTTCAATTAATCTTGGTGATCTTCGAGGAGAAGAATTTATGGTAGATAATGAAAATAAAAATGTCAAAGGAGATTGAGTCTTTCCTATAATTCAGAAAGACATCATTTATAAAAAAACCCATCTTTCAAACAAAGAATAATTATGTACGTGAGAAGATGGAAGACGATTTAGAGATAAAAGGCTATGATTATGATGTGGGAGAATTTAACGTCATCAATTGAGAAAATATCCTTAAGCATAATAAAGATAGAAAGTATAAGTATATTCATGTTAGTAGTGTCCAAGTTTTAAATTGCTCCATTATATTATTATGGCAAAGATATTAATCTTTATATTTTACTTTGTGATATCAGGCATACCAGGCTTAATAATCAAATTATCATGGGAATTAAGACCAATTTATATAATGGATCAGTAGGATTCATTTGCTGACCTAAATATTATGCAAAACTCACAGATGAATTTGTCAAAAACTTCATATCCCTTAAGATAAAAATAGTTATGATGGACTTGAAAAGAGGAGGATATCAACTAAGGATATTTTGGAAAGCAATCTACAAATTAGATAATAATATAGATCTAAAGACTAAGCTAATAATGATAGAGGCAGAAAATTTGAAAGTCCTGCACCAATGTAAAAAATTCAAAGGATAAACTCCAACTCATAAAAGATAAAAATCATAGGTCTTGGATACCTAGATTTGCCAATCCCATAAAAATTAATAAGAAAAATGTAATAGAAATTGATGAGAATGGTAAAATTACCATTAAACCTTAATTATTAAGAAGCATGAGTGCAAGATCAGAATGGGAATAAGGATCTTCAACTACAAAAGAAGAGCTTCAAGAAGATGATACAATAAGTATGACCCACGAAATGAGTAGAATGAGTTTTGAACGCGCAAGAAACAGTGTAGATCAAAGTACGAGCCTGGATAGAAAAGTTATTGGGTAACTCTTAGTGAACCAATTTATGAGGATGAATTAGTCAAAAATATGACCATAGTAATATGCTATGAACTCACCAATACACACTCTAATAATATCTATATCCCAATAAACATTTATTTAGAGGGATATAATAAATATGAATTATATGCCTACATCGATACTGATTGTTCTGTCTATTGTGGGAAAAGATCATTATTACCAGAATTTATGTAAAAAAAGCCAAGAATCCTTTACAAGTAAGGATATTTGATAATAGTATTATGAGCCATAACAAAGTCATAGAAGGGTTATCCTTAGAAATAGGAGTCTAATGCATTATATCACTTCTATGGGCTACTAATCAACCGTCTCATGATATGATTATTAGAAATAATTTTTGGAGGCCCCATTCTATATGCATATAGACCATAAATCAAATAATATTCATGATAAATGGTAACTTAGTTCCTATTGATAAATTAATTAGAGCTTGTGCTCATCAGAAAATTGAGTTTACATGCAGCCAGCATGGTGAGAAGGTGATACCTGCAGAACGTGAGGTAACACTAACAATCTCACTACTTGAGTTATCCATTAAAGAGCGAATTGTTGAACAATAAGAGCAATTATGGAAAGAACTCTACTATGATAATTCTCTTAAATTTTGGGATAAAGATCAGACATTTGCAAAAATCACTTTTTTAAATAATAACACTATGATCCAAGTAAAACAAATGGTGTATACACACTAGGATATCCAAGAATTTGATAACCCAATCAAGAACTTTTGGATAAAGGGTTAATCAGGAATAATAAGAGTTCTCACACTAGTCCTGCTTTTATGGTATGAAATCATGTTGAAGAGAAAACAGGAAAAGCTAGAATCGTAATCAATTACAAAAAGCTTAACAATAACACTATCTTTTGGTGGTTATTATATTCCTAACAAAACAGTTCCTTTCAATAGAATTTAAGGAGTCTCTTAGTTCTTAAAAATGGATTGCAAAAGCAGATAGTGGCAAATCAAAATGGATGAAGAAAGTATTCCTTGGACTACTTTTAGTGCTGCCAAGGACATTATGATTGGATAGTAAAGTGGTCTTAAAACTACATTCCAAATATTTCAAAGAAGAATGGATAGCATCTTCAAAGATTTTAGTCACTACTGTCTAGTTTACATCAACAATATCCTTATCTTTTCCAAGACCATAGAACAGCACAAAGAAGATCTCTTAGTTATCACCCAAAGATGCATTGATCATGGTATTATTCTTTGCAAGAACAAGTGTATTTATGCTGAATAAGAAATCGAGTTTTTAGGTCTAGAAATAAAAATTAGACAAATCATCTTACAAAAGCATATTCTAGAAAAACTAGAAAATTTACCTAAAAATATTGAAGGTATGAAGCAATTAGAGAGGTTTCTTGGATGTCTTACCCTATGCTTCTGATATCATTAAAGCTCTAGCTAAATTAAGAAAATCATTGTAGTAGAAACCCAAGAAATAAGTAAGCTAGACATAGACACCTGGTGGTTCAAAGATTGTTCAAAACTTCAAAAAGATGTGTAAAAATCTTCATATTCTTAATTTACCTAATGAAGGAGATGATTTAATTCTTGAGACAGATGCCATCAATGAGCACTGGAGTGCAGTACTTAAAATCAAAGAAGGAGAACAACTCTACAAATACTGTAGTGGAAGTTTTAATAAAGCAGAATGCAATTATCCCACGATGAAAAAAGAAATCCTTACAGTTATAAGGGGAATTGAGAAGTTCTTAATCTTTTTAGTGCCAAAACCTTTTCTTATTCAAATTGATTGTAAAGGAATACTTGATTTTATGAACAAGAATTTATCAAATATGAAGGCATAAGGCAGCTTCTACGTTAGCAATTATGGCTTAACCAGTTTTCATTCTCTATTGAACATATAAAGGGATTAAAGAATTGTCTGGCAGATAGTTTAACTTATAAACGTACCAATGGTAATCGTTAGATAGAACTCCTGTCGAAAAAGAGAAAAATCCAAAATGAAATGTCATTACTGCTAGAACGGATTTCTCCTTCTAATAGAAATTTTGGAATTTCGTACAAAAAGTAGATCACGCTTTGGTTTGCTATCATTTGTCTATCTAATAATACAGAGATTAGAGTTCTAGAGTTATAAATGAATCAGCTAAAGTGCCTTTATGATATTTAAGAAAAAATAAGTTCCCATGTTCAAGAAAAATGCTTCAATGGCTGGAATGCAGTCTGCATTAACTATTGTCATAATTATTCTTATGATATTTGGGAGTCATGATTTTCGTTCCTTATAGATATGAACTTAGTGGTGTTAGATTCCCATCAAATTCAATCTCTATAAATGACCCCCTCATGAAAGCCTAAGAATATAGAATGGTAGCTTACTGTAGAACTTGTCACACAACTACAAACTAAACCACTACTAAGGCTTACCAATAAGAATACAACACATGACAGTAGCGATCAATCCCAAGAGGAAAGATATAAGAGCAAGTTAGTCTGAATCCAATTAAATTTACTACTCCAATAATTTTTTACTCATTCTTTTAATTACTAAAACATCAAATTAAACAAATAAAAATCTAAAACATTATTTAGAAATACTCCAAAATATGATAATCCTAATTATGGAAATAAAACAGTAAATACTCAGCCTAAATATTCTTGAAAAATAAAAACAGAAATATTCACACAATATTAAAATGAAAATTAAAATAGAAAGTATCAAGCAGAAAATTTATGTCAAAATTCATAAAAAATATCCTTAATTAATATTATGAAAACAATTGAATTTATATTCCTAGAATTATATCTAATTAGTTTCCACAAAATAAAATGGAAAATAATTACAGAAAATGAAAACAGAAAATTAACTCTGAAATTAAGTAACTAATAAACTGCATTTACATAAATAAGAAAATAAAAAATAAAATTACCTAGATTGTAAAATATAATTTTCTAGACTTAATAAAAACCCTAAAAACATAAAATCAATATTGAAGACTCAATTTCATATTTATTAAAGTAAAAACATGCATGTATCCAATTTATTAAATAATTCTAAAAAATTATCAAATAATTTTCAAAAATTTGGAAATTAAATAACAGCATATTAGGACTCTATCTAAACCCCATAGTAGCACAAAACACATAAACACATAAAAGAAACTATTTTTAACTTAATTTCTAACAAACCGGCAAATAATGGCAAAAATAGAATAGAAAATTATTCTAAAAATTAAACTACACTAAAGATCAAAATATAATTAATCTGAAATTAGTAAGACACACCAAAAAGACTACTCTTTTGGATGGGGTAAATGAAATTTAATATTAAAGTCTATAAATTCAAGAATAAAAATTAACAAACTAAATCAATCAACTAAAAAGCAAACGACTAACTATCAAAGGTGCCAAATTTTAGAAAACACTTAGGGTAATCTATATCCACCATGCAAATAAATATTATCATCAACACACAAATTGATTTTTCTATGACTTAAACTGTAGAAGACACCCACCAGCAAATCTTCCCGGTTTTTCCTTCTATTATAGTTTACTTAAGTTCAGCCCTAATATAAACCCTATTAGTTAACACTAGTGCAAGAACTTAATCAAACTAAAGCATTAAGCATTAAACATCATCTAACACCTTATAACCAATTTACAAGCAAATTGAATTAACAAGGATCTAGAACGATTTCCTACTTAAAAGAGCTGGGTTTGAGCCATCCATGATCAATTAAAGTGATACTTATATGCAAAAGACTAAAGGCTTTACGTTCTTAAGTCTTTTAAACTAACATATGAATTAACATTAAACTAACTAGCATGCTGTAACACCCCCAGCCCCTAAGGCCGAAAGCGTTACGTTTTCTTAACTTTCTACCTAAATTCTAGGACGAAACGGGCAGAGTTTTCCCTAAAAAAACTAACCGTTCCCAGGCTATAAGCCTTACAATAAATCCCTACAATTTAACGGAAGCGTAAATCATATAAAAGAAGCTCAACGGCCACACGCCGGAGTTCATATCTCAACGAGCCACTCGATCGGAGCACACCAACCAGATTAATGCATGAATAAAAAGGAAATGGAAGATACAACTCAACGGTTCACACAACCGGAGTATTGGGGTTTACATCCCAAAACATAACTAACTTTAACCAAAAGACATCTAACTGATTAGATGGTTGGCTCATAAGAAAAGACCATACAGAGCGACTCATGAACGATATGTGTTATAT
>NCQS01124109.1:0-11922 GCA_002740445.1 Pachycereus pringlei | reverse complement strand
TGAGTGATAATAGGACTCATTTTTACAAGAAGCCGATTGAGTTCCTCCTAAAGAAGTATGGGGTTTTTTTATAAAATTGCTACGCCTTATCATCTGCAAATTAGTGGTCAAGTTGAGTTATCTAATCGAGAGTTGAAAAGCATTTGGAAAAAACGATCAATCGGTCCTGAAAGGATTGGTCTAAAAAGCTTGGCAACGCACTCTGCGCTTACCAGACCGCTTATAAAACACCTCTCGATACTACTTCGTACCGCTTAGTTTTCGAAAAATCTTACCATTTACCGATTGAGTTAGAACACGAGGCATATTGGGCAGTTAGAACTCTAAACTTCGATCTTAAGGCGGCTGGTAAGAAGAGGCTTCTGCAGTTGAATGAGTTAGATGAGTTATGTCTAGAGGCCTGTGAAAGCTCGCGAATTTATAAGGAAAGAACCAAGCACTGGCAAGACATGCATATTCGGAAGAAAAGATTTGAGGTAGGTGACCCTGTCCTGTTGTTCAATTCTAAGTTGAGGTTATTTTCAGACAAGCTGAGATCCCAGTGGTCAGGCCCATTTAAAGATATAAAAGTCTTTCCTCATGGAGCAGTAAAAATCTGGAGCGAGACAACTGGTATGTTTGAGATAAATGGGCAACGTCTTAAACCTTACTATGTGGGGGAATCTATTGGCAAGGCTACTGTCTATCACCTATCTGATCCCTCTCCCTCTCCCTTTTAGAGTCTTATGTTTTGTTTATCCTTGCATTGAGGACAATGCGTTGTCCAAGCATGGGAGAGTTGTTATAGGTGTTCATGGTTGTATGTATGTGTGTTGTGGATATGTGAAAATTTGTGTTTTTTTTTTTTTAGGTCATGCATGTAGGCTTAGTTTGCATTTTTAGTTGATTATTTAGTTTTATAAGTTTCTTTCTTCGTTTTAGTTTTGTTTTGAAATTTTTTATTTTTTAGTAGCATTTTAGGCTTAGAAACAAAAAAAAAAAAAAAAAAAAAAAAAACCCAAAAAATAAAGGAAAAAGAAAAAAATCTATAAATCCTCTGATGATGAGTCTCTAGACTAAGTGGCTTTCTTTTGTCTATTTTGACCCTTTTTGTTAGGCCCATTTTGTGAATAAAATGTTTGTTTCAGCATTTTCGAACTATGCTTCATGTTTTGACGATCACATTAGATATGAGTTACTTGCTTAATGATTCTTGGCATGAATATTTCGCATATGAAATTCAAAGAGTTAGATGAGCCTTGGCCTGTGAGATTTTGAGCCTGGATAAACTAATTCATCAATTTAGTCTTATATTTTCTTTCATGTGTTACTCTTCATAGATTTCAAATCTCTAGAACTTGCTTTGACTCTTATTCAAGACCACATTTAGCATACACATTTAGACAACATGATTGAGGCATTCTTTGACTTTATGGGCTACATTGACCAAATAGCCACCTTTATATGAATAATTTATCCCATGCTACCCCTTTGAGCCTTTACTGTGTTTTCTTTTTTTTTAATGAGAACCTATGTTACTATCTTTGGCCACTTGTAACACACCAAATGCTCACTTCACGTCCTTCCTAACCGACTCTTGAGGTTTAGTGAAGAGTTTTATCTTCGAACCTTACAGAATGGGAAAGTTTTAGCGAATAATGCCCATTTCGAATAAATTTGATCCAAAAGAAAGTATCACATCTTGTACTCATGGTTATTGATGACACACTCACATTTAGGAACCATTTCTTCATATAACTCTTGGAAAACCGGTGAGTAATTGAGGATGTTTACGTCATTGGGACTTCCTAGCAAATCGAAGAATGCATGCTATATATACAAAGGTCGTATGATGTAACGGCTTCAAAGATGATAGTTGACACCTTATAAAGTTTCTTTTGAAACGATGTCTTCCAATCCGCTAGACAATTCTTCACTCCTAGTGCACGCAATCGATGCTTCTCAACATATTCGAAAAATCACGAGCTTCAACAACTTGAAATAGGCAATAAACATTGGATTGATTTGGTTTTCTCAAGTAATCTTCCCAAATACCTTAATGCCGCCTAAGTTGAACTTCTTAATGCATTCTAGTGTGGTGCTTGTACCAATCTTCAAGTACTCATATACACAATCAGATGCTACCCCATGGTCAAGCATTCGCCTGGCTGCGGTATACTTGGTTAATTGGCGTCAACCCAAACTTTTCGCTCACATCATACCTCAAATGAAAGTACTCGGAATGATTGCCAAGCGCCTCCATAATGCAGAGAACTAAGTGCTTCCGCATTGTAAATCTACAATGAAAATAAAGTTCGTTGTAAACTAAATCTTCGATGAAGTAGTCTTTGCATAAGTGATCTTGGGTCTGTTCTCTATCTCTCTTAATATATCTTTTCCTGACTTGAGGCCTGAATGCTGAAGGTGTTAACTCTTTTGCTGCTTGCCTAAGTTATAGAAGGAATGTTATCTGTTGCATGTTTTTTAATGATGGAGTAATGTTTCCACAACAGGCAAGATGATGGCATCATCTGAGTTGTTGATTACGAAACTCAAACCACCTAAAGATGAAGATGATGAAGAAGAGGATGAGGAGGAGGAGGATTCTTCCTCAAGGGGCACCTTATCACTATAGAAATTGTCTGTTATAAATGACCTGTATAACATAATAATGATTGAACATTAATGAATGAAGATACTCATTTGATTAAACAAGGGCCATAACAATTATCATTCCATAATAAAATATGATTACAACATTTAATGTTTAAGACAACATATGCAAAATAAAAGTTACACGATAAGATCTTACAACCTATGATGAGTTAAGTGTGTCTTGTCATCTATTTAATCAGGAGGAAATGAGACATATCACTCGGTTGATGATGAATGCCCCAATCTCTTCCGTCTGATTGTTGTTTTCCTAGATTCATACTAAGCGACATCTTCTGGAGTCATCTTTAAGGCATCAATCATCATCATTTTATTGTCATGCATTGTCTCCTTGTGTTTGTAATTCCTCAACTTCAACAGGGTCTTCTAAGCTCGATCTTTATCCCTTATGCAAACAGCCTCCATTGCTATTGTTTGTGCTAAACTCCTTGAAATGGCTAGTCACGAACTCAACAATGGTATTGTTAGCCTTTTCTTTGTCATTTCTCTTCGTAGCTTTCCTCCCCTCAGGGTGGTCACTCCCCCAAGCCTTCGTCCCCCGGCTCTTCACTAGTGGGATTAGACCTTTTTGATGATTATAACCTTAACTTAGCTGGATCATATATCTTCTTTTATTTGGGATGGTCCTTGAGTATCTCATACCAATGCTCCAAATCAATTTTCTTCCTTGTATGATCAATGTACAACTAGTGTGCTTCCTTCATAATCATAGCCTCGTTACTCTCACTTTGATTAGTACATTCCACTTCACACATAATACCCGTCCATTTATTAACGAGTAGGAAGCACCGGAGCCATTGACTATTGATTGTCTTCCAAACGTGCCGAGGCTCCTTGTGGGCGGTGCTCATTGAAACTCATAGCCACCCTTTTCCAGAAGCTGGACTTCTATTGATCAGCCCCTATAATGGCTCCCATGCCTGTATTAATCCAAGCACTTACCTAGTAACTGCCAATCCTCATTAGTTATCCACTTTCTTGCCTTGATGACTACGCCTCCAGCTACTTTCTCCTCTCCCCCCTCATCAATTTTGAGATTAATATCCATTACGGAGTGCCCTAGCCCGATCATCGATCCACCTGGCATGGATGAGGGTGTAGATTTGTTCATCTCAAAAAGTAATTTGGGTTAGGAGGAGTTGGAGGGTAGTATAGCGGGTAATATGGGTGGGGATTATTAGGTGTATTTTAGGGGTCATTAGGTGGTGGAGGTAATAAGTTGAAGGATAATTTCAAGGATTTTGAGTTGAACCACCACATCGATTACTCAGGTTATGTAATGTTGGTTAATATGTATAGTACAGATGATATTGGCGAGGGATATGAGCGGTAAGATGTGAGCGGGTTTAGTTGGACGAGTCTTGATATTATTATTCACCCCAATTAGGGGTAAATTGTCTCCCTCAAAGTCAGCTACTAAAGGATGGGGGTGTTAGGATCTATGTTTGAGGTGTAATTACCACCTACAAGTATATAATTAATCGTATTATTATGTTAAGTAGTTATTTTAATTTTTACTTAATGTGATAAAAAATTTACTAACATATTAAATTATATCAAGTTATATAAAACCATATAATATTAAAGCATGTAATCATATCAACATACAAACATATAATCAAGTTATAAAAGTCAGAATTTTTTTGAGTTCAATTTGTGAAAAATGAGGCCATATTTATAAAGCATAAAATACTTCATAAAAAAATTAAATTTGCAGGCTAAAATACCCGCTGAACAATATGACCATTGGCTGACAACACTTTTTAGCTAAAAGCCCAGAAAAGATTTTCCTCTTTTTTTTGATACACGCTACAACTAGTAAAAAAACATCGTCGCTAGGTGACCAAAAAAAAAATTTGAGCGTGGGCCGCTAGAGACTCACAGCCGCTCATCGAACCACGAGTCCCAAGCCACGCCTTGTGGGTATTCGAGTTGCTGATGCACTCACCCTATGCACTTTTCGGCTAGCGCAGCAAGCGCTGGGCATGCTCTTAGGGCTATTCAGCGGTCCAAGCCCAACTTAGGTCGGACCGAAGACCGAATAAGGGATACAATGCCGACCAAAGACCAGACTCGGGACTAAATCGAGAAAAATTCGGATCCGTCTGAGACCAGACTAAATTGAACTAAACTCAGTGATTAGTGAAAAAGAAAGAGAAAAACAGGAAAGGGTAGGATCAATAGTTGGCAATTCCTAGCCGAAATGAACTGCATAGAAAATTTACGGCATTTAGGAACATTTTTCTTATGAATTTTGTATTGCTTCTTCCACCAACAAATCTTCATAATTCAATATCCATTTTCAATTATTTTTAAATTTGAAAAAATAAATAGGCCTAAAATGAAGGATGGAGAACACAAATACATATGCAACTATCATGAAACTCATCGATAATCCAAGAATTGCGTTCTGAAGGCTGCACGATCAAGTAATAATGTGAAGGTCATGGTCCTGGTTGCTTACACCGTCAAACACAGAACTAAACTGGAGGTTTAGAGTGTGAAAGATAGTGCACAATTGCAAAGATTAGATTCATATTTAAAATAATTGAACAATTGCTAATATTTGACCAGAGTGGAGAGAGAAAGACAAAAGAGTGTACAAGAATGCACAGACTGGATTTTTATTGAAAAAAAGTTGAAGAAAATGTTGAAGAATCGCAAAGATTGGAATTTGAAGCAGAGAGAGAAAGGGAAATGAGAGGGAGCAAAGAACAACTAAAGAGGTGGCCTTGAGTCGTTGGTCTTCGTGAAAAGCAACAGTAAACGTTAGAAAACTTTAAGAAGTTATCCAGCCTTCAGTCTGGGCCAATAGACCTTGGATCTTATCGAACTAGACCGAAGACTAAATAAGACTAAAACACTGGACCAAGGACTGGACCAAATTCACTCGGTCCAGTCCAGTCTAGTCCAATCTCGTCTTCGGTCTAATTCGGTTTTGGACTGAATAATGAACACTCTTGCAAAGGTTACATTTTCCCCACTCAATAAGAATGATAGATATAACGTAGATTCAGATCAATAAATCCTTTGACGTGGTGTGATTTGAATCCTAGAAATTTTAGTTTTTTTTTTTAAAAAAAGAGGCCATGAAATAAGAGGTGAATTTTTTTTAAAAAAAACTATATATGGTAACTTAGATTTTTCGACCAGGGACTACATTGTAAATTGTTCAATGCAAATACCCAATTGTCGGATAATGAACACCCCTATGTAGTTACATTTTTCCCATGCAATGAGAACAATACCTATAACTTAGATTCGGATCAATAAATCCTTTGACATGGTGTGATTTGAATCCTAAAATTTTTTTTTTTTTTAAAGAAAGAGACCATGAAATAAGAGGTGGATTTTTTTTAAAAACAAAAACTATATATGGTAACTCGAATCTATAGACCTGAGACTACATTGTAAATTGTTTAATGCAAATACCCAATTGTGACTTTTAGGGCCTATTTTTACTAGGCAAGTAAAAGAACTACGGGTTACATTTTGTGCTAGTAATGAGAATACCAATTATTGGTTTTAGGTCTTATTTAGCAAACATTTGTTAGTAGTCTACATTAGCCATTAGTTATTAACTATTTGTATTAACTATTTTTTACTAAAGTTTACATTTACTTCAAGAAAAAGCGCTCTGTGTAATTACCTATTTATGTCATAGTTATGAGACAAAAATCTAATCCTCAAAAAGTTAAATTGAAATGATAATAATTTTATTTTTTTTCAAATGAGCTTTTGGACCCAAAAAACTCTTACAAAAAGCTAATTTACTTTACAGTTCAAATAGCTTTTTGAGTAAGTCAAACAATTAATTTAAGTCTAAAGGGCTCTTTTGACTTAGCAAACATGCTCTTAGCAATTTGAATATAATGATCAAAGTACAATGAGAGTTTCTCTCTCTACTTTATCTCTCTAAGAGAGTGTCTATCATTCTAATCCTAAAAAACTAAGGATTTTTATTTCACTCTTAAGATTGAATTGAGCTTATATGATTAAATCTTTTGTATATTCTGAAAGATTTATAGTTTTCTAACTTCGATCCTTCAAAGAATAGGTCAATTTTCTAGGCATTGACTCAGGTTCAATAGTGAAGGTAGTTGGACTGGTCTTTAGGTTTTTTCAAGATTGTGATTGGCAGGGAGGAATGAAGTTAATAGGAATAATTTGATGGTTTGATATATGATCTTTCAGTATTAGAAGGGGAGGGTAGTATCGTATTTGATGATCTATAATAGGGAATATCTGCTAGCTATTGGCTTATTGGGGGATTTTGATAAATTAATTTAAGGTTGGGCAGTTAGTTACAATGAGAAAGTAAGATGGAAGAGGGAAGATCTATAGATCATTTGAGACTTTGGAAGATGAAGCATATTGATGACAAAGTAGATGGGCTTTGTGTGGGGGGTGATAGTTCAGGAGTGGTTTATATTAAAGGTAGTAGGGGAGAGGCTATGATTACCCTTAGTAATTACTGATAAGGTAATCTCAGGCTGGCTTGTAGAGCATTAAGGAAAAAGGGAGCTTGTCTGTACTTTGAGTGATGATTTGCAAGATTTGGTGTGCTTTGGATGATTCAAAGTTTCTGACTCGAGCAGAAGGATTTGATTTAACCAGGAGTAAAGTAGGGAGTTCAGTTGTATCATGGTATTTATTTAGGGATTAATTTTCCCACCTAAAAGTTGAATTGAGGGTGAATAAATAGATATAGGATACGAGTTTCTAACTAAGCCATTATGGTATCTATCTTCTTTGTTCATTGCATTTCTCTGAGAAGAAATGTATTGATATACTCTTGAGGAGATAGCATTTGCTATTGATATCGGGACCTGCCTCCTTACAATGTTCATTTCCGGTCCTAAAGGAGGGTGGGGCGAGGAAGACTCTGAAATCGATCAAATTCAACATGGTGTGTATGTGGTTGCAAATTAACGTGGTCCCTTTAGGATATAGGACATCTAGTATTACGATTCATATGACGAGTGCTACAGGGAAGTTATGACTTGTCAAACCTAACTCTTAGGTTTTGAAGTGGGTAGACATGTCTCAAGCACTCTATCTAAAAGTGTGTATAAAGGATGAGGTAGGAAAATCTATTCAATGACTTTTAGCTATAGTAATGGTTTTAGAATTCGTACAATTTGTAGGATGATTGGGCATAAAAGCAGTAGATGCAGAGTTTCGAAGAATGTAGTGAGAAGAAAGTATGATGAGAGACTCCATGATCTTTAGCTGCAAGGTCATAAACGGAGGACATACTCAAGTAAGATAATCGGATTTTTCCTTATTGAAGATTTTCTCACTTCTAGAATTAGGATAGGAAGATTTCATCACCCAAGGCCAACTGGAGCTCTGAGAAATTTAGGATGTTCTAAAGACAGCTTTGAGGAGGAGGATAGAGGGTGTAGCATTGGTAAGGGGTTCGTCTGCCTACCCTCGAATGATAAGAGAGGAGTGGCTGTGCACTTTGTAAGTTGAAGAAAGGCAAGATGATCGTGGATCAAGAGGGATGAAGGGGATTGAAAGAGCACTATGGGTTGTCACCGATTAGAAAAGGAGGCTAGAAGAGGGAGAAAAGGATGTCATCATACAGGATTACATCAATTAAGATCAAGAGAAGAAGAAAATTAGTACGTTCTAGAGAGTTGGTGGCTCCAAGTTGGCTATAGTGGGTCTATGACAAACATTCTCTATGCAGGATAAGCAAAATAGAGTCACAAAGGATAATTTATGTACTGATAATGATAGAAGAAGAAACACACTCTAAGGGACTTCACAGATGAATTTGTAAGGTCATAGCCAATTAGTTAACAATCAACAGATACAAGGAGATAATGGGGCTTCTTTAGGAGTATCCTAATAAGTAAGAGGCAGTGCTTTTCTTTGGCCTAGGAAAAAATATCCTGGGCCTACGGAGTTAGGCTATAGGTGGTTATGATTTCCCTTCCTTGTATCACTTCGTGCAACACTTATTTATTGAATTTATATGGGCCTAACCTAGCATGAGGTAAAGGCTAATGCAACAATTTGAGACTAGCACGAGCCCTTTTCACATTATGGCTGTAAATGAACCTTCTCTTTTGCAGCAAGCCTATGCCATGGAGAGGACCAATTCAATGCTAGGGCGAACTTGTAGTTTCAAGATATAACACTATGGTTACAATATCTCCACGATAGTGATCATGACTTTGGATTCCTAGCTCCATTACTATCAGAATAGGGGGGAGCATTAAATATACCAATAAGGCCTCCTTCAATAGGCTTTCAATCAACAGAAGAATGCATGGCAATTCACAAGTCTTTGGCATAAGATGAACTCCCAGCCAACACTTATATTCTAGGCAACAAAACCGAAGAGGCACTATCATCCCAGGAGCATAATGTTTCTAGCATACAATCAAAGTGCCAAGTGATAGGTTTAGAGCATGTTCGTACCAAAAGAAGGAAAATAAATAAAGGCCCTTTTCAAGGAGTGAATGAATTGCTAGATGGGATAGTTAAAGGCGAAGAGGGTAGGTAGGTGGTTAGAGCCAAAAGGAGGACTGTTTCTCTCTTGAACATGGGAATAGTGAGTTGGGATAATTTTTGTGTAAATAAAGAGGTTAATTAGGCCTTAGCATAAAATTTTGAAAACTTGTACTAGTATTGGTATTGCATTTGTAGAAGTCCTTATCTTTCCCAATGCCATTTGGTGTGAAAAGAGTTATACAATGTGTTGTATAGTCTGCATGAGCCCTTTGTTGTATTAAATTGGACGAGAAAAAAAGGGATTTGAATGAAATTAGGGGATAAGAGAACTTTGTTGTTTGAAAATGAGTTTAGGCCGAGTGGAACTCCTATAAATCAGTTTACATGGTGTACTAATAGAAAGGGTTTACATGGTGTACCAATAGAAAGGGCCCAGGTGAACTTATCTTTAAAAGATTTAACATATCTTATGCCTCCCTTTGCTAGATGGATTTTTTTTTTCAAATTCTTGTTTGATAAACTTCCTGGTCATTAAGTCTGATCATGGTATACACCACTAAATGTTGAAGGTAAGAGGTGTATGCATTGATGAAATTATAGGTTGAAAGTATGGGCAATCAATAAAGAGTAGTTATAAGCCGAAGTTTAAAAGTTTGGCTAAAAACTCACAGGGGGATGCCTATGTTCAAGCTCATTTACAAGTTGGGGGAGGCAAGCATTGTGTGCAACAATGGACACTGTAATAAAAAGATCACAAAAACGTGGTCGTGCATAATAGGCTTAGAACTTCAGAAACATATGTAGGTAGAAAGCCTGCGAGATTCAACTTTGATTGGTTATGGACTAGCCAAGGGAGACATAGAACAAATTCTAAAGGAAGTGGAGGAATATTGAAAACAAAGAAGCAAGTCGGAGGGACTAGTATATGAGGATATCCTATCCGAGTATTTCTTCAAAAGCTTCAAGATCTGGCAGAATCAAAATAAAATCCATGGTATCATTAAGTGAGATGGAAGCTAGACTTTTGACAATAAGGAAATATTAGGCGAAGCAGTTAGGAAGTTCATAGATTTATTTTATCCTTCCATATAGGATGAGGTTGGGAGGACTAGAGATGTTTAAAATGTTATTAGCAACATGGATGTTTCATTGGAGCAGAGAGATATTATCTCTGTTAGTAAGCCATTCATAGAGGGGGATATGAAGCATACAACTTTCTAATTTAATCGGTGATATTATCTCTCTTAATAATCCATTCACATAGGAGGAGGTGAAGCATGTAGTTCTCCAATTTGATGGGTACAATTTGATGGGTACAAAGCTCAAGGGCCTGATAGAATTTTGACTTTGTTCTTTTAGAAGTTATGACCTTTGGTTAATGAAGAAGTTACTTGGGCAGCTCTGAGCACTCTCAATACTGGGAAGCTGCTCAAGAAGGTCAATGAGACCTACATTTCACTTATCCCCGAGAAGACCAATTTGAAACTGTTATGAGACTTTCGGCTAATAAGTTTGTGTAATCTTGTGTATAATATAGTTACTAAGTGTACGGTTAACAAGTTAAGACTAGTGACCACTAAATCAGTAGGGCCTATCAAAACGCCTTCATACCTAGCATATTAACATTTGATAACTACCTTATTCCTCATGGTTTTTGACATGTATGAACACGAAGAGAATTGAGTAAGCTCTCGCAGTGCTGAAGCTAGAGTAAGATAGGACTTCTTGTAGGTAGTTTTAATGAAGATTGGAAATTTGGAAAAATGCATTGATCTGATTGTTCAGGTTCAGTACTTAATTCTTGTCAACGGGTTCCTTAGGAAAGACTGCTCTAAGAGCAGGATTAAAGTAGGGACCCCTTACCTTTTTATACTATGTGTGGAGGCTCTCCAAGAATGTTGATCAAAGTTGAGGCATGAGGATGTATTAGAGGAATCAGAATCTTAAGTAACTCTATGCTAATTAGTCACCTATTTTTTACTGGTGATTCCTTAATTTTCATAAAGGTTGATCTACAGGCACATCTCAACTTGAACCAGTTCCCAAATACTTTTTATAGGGCTTCAGGCCAAGTTGTGAATATCCAAAAGCTGATGGTGTTGATGTCTAGAACATTGTTGAGGAACAAAAGGAGCTCTTAAACATAATTTTTACTAATAACATACAGAGAATTTCTTCAGATACCATGAGGGTGCATGCCAAGGTGCAGACCAAGCTGGCCACGAAAGCACAAGTGAGATTCTCTTACATAATCACCAAGGGACTTACTTCTGTGAACCAAAGAGCTATCTTTTCAGGTTTGCCTAAGAAGAGTCTTACTTTATTGGACTCCTTAGAGAGTCATTGTCAATCCCAGTAGCTCACTATCTAGGTAGCCTTAGTTAAGAGAGTCCAATAAAGATTAGTTGCAGTTTATTCATTCCAGTACAATCTGGGTTCAGTTCAAGGGGATTTTCAATGGAGTCTTAAAGCCAAAACCTAGCCAATATTAGACTTATTTTGAAGCTCAAGATGTCCACTCTTGTGCTATTAATTCAGTTTAAAGTCAAAGTTACACCTTGAGTCACCATAGTAAGAGAATTAAAAGCTGTCATAATTATAGTGTAGGTTGGGATAGAGCTGCCTTAATGATAATTGCTTTTGAGCAAGGATTACAGCACTCTAAGCTCATAATTACCCACTATAATATTTTAGAAGTACTCTTCTACATTTTAACCAGCTAGAGGCTCATGCATGAAGCTAAGGATCAATTCGCGTATGAAGCCAAGGCTCATGAAGTACTCTAAGCTCATAATTACCCAC